>JAHZNK010000179.1:0-10602 GCA_027744615.1 Lepidocyrtus cf. nigrosetosus NNG-2020 | reverse complement strand
TATTGTATTATAATTATGAATCAAAGTCGTGGCCGTGTCATGATCAAGCTCAAAGTTTGGCAGCTTTTTCAACCATTTCTGCCAGTTGTACAATGTTCCGTGCTTGTAAAACAAGTGGCATGTCAATCATTTGCCCTTCGAAAGTATAGGCACCCTATGTAAAGCGTATTTTTAATTACCATTTGTCGATTCAAAATTAAAAAACTGTGTTGAAAGATTTACACTACCTTTCCAGATTTTTGATGTTTTTCAAATCCGGCAATTAATTGCCTTGCCCATTCAATTTTCTTTACTGATGGAGAAAATGCTTCCTGGCAAATCTGAATTTGATTCGGGTGGATTACTTGCTTTCCTGTAAAACCCATTTGCGCTCCTTCAATAGCTTGCTTTCTAAGCCCTTCCGAATCTGCACAGATCAAATAAAATGGATTATATAATATAGTCAGAGACTATAGCAAACGCTATGCATGCGTATACTATAGATAATCTTTGCAATATAAGTTAATTAAGATAAAAGTTGCAGTTGTGTGAATGTCGTTTCACCTTTGTAATCAATGTAGACGATGTCGACAGCTTGCAATTTAAACGCTTTTGCAACCATTACGATGTATTGACGGGCATACAGCAATTCCTTAGCATCGTGTGTTCTCGTAGCACCTAAAATTAGGTCAATTAGGCAGGAATTGCTTATTTTATTTCGAATACAAAAGTCGACAATGTACTATTGAATATCGCATTTGTCTGCAATTTGATTGAATGAATTTTCCGTAGCTTCCCTAGTAGCATGTTCCCTCTTTGATTAAATGTGATTTCCATACCATTATACCATAATTACTTAAGCACACGAAAATTTGTCATAATAACCACACCTATATCAGCACAGTAGTCATCCGAGCCAAAAACAATTGCATCCGGGACAAAATGAGATTTTGAAGAAAGCTCCCAAGCAGTTTGGCAAATATGCGGAAGTGAGAGCATCGACATGGCGGATTCCACAAAAATAATCAAATTAATTTTCCTATGAATATTCCTTTCTTTCCCAAGTATTTTCGTTGCTGTTTCTGTAAACTAACAAGATTTAATCTTTAATTTCCTTTTTTCCTACTTTGAAAAGTTATAAATATTTACCTCTTCTTTCATCATTCTTTCCCTACCCATTTCAAATGATCAGTTCCGTCAACTTTTGGAACATGAATTGCACTTGGCAAATTTCTAGCTGGGAGAATCCCTTCCAAATCCGTCTGGCATAAACCACTTTGCACAGAATTTACTCGAACCGTTATCTCTGGTCGCAAACCGGAACTTTGACTGTTGTTATCCAAATACTTCCTAATATTTGCTCTTGCTTCATCCTGCAACGGAAGAAATGCAAATATTTTACAGAGTGTTTCTTTATTTAATTCCATACACCTTTGCCCTTTCATTTTATTACCTTTTTATTAACCGCTACCCCATCCTCACAGTCTAAAACGACGCAATCAACTCCCAATGTAGGAATCTTTGCAATTTTCCTAAGGTCACTTGCCGGTACGTACATAACTGCTCGTCGAGGAACATATTTCTATTTTTATACATTAAAGTTTAATTACTTAATCTGTTAGAAAAGTAACCTTAAAATTGTAAATTTTACCCTTTTATTTTCTTGAGGAGGATTATTCGGTGAAGTAGAAAAATATCGTGATTGAGTTATTGCGCAATTCCTAAAATATTTACAATCCTCCAATGCAACTCCTCCATTTTTTGCAAAAAGACTTTCTCTTCTGGGGCAATCCTGCTTTCTCCCAGAGGCTACATATCTCCTAAGGAAGCTGTGCAATCGAAGCGTGGAGTTGGCCTGTGAAATGAACAAAGACAACGTTCAAGCCGGTTTGTTTGTATGGGGCATGGTGAGAAAGCCGGTAAATTCAAATTTGTTATTGTACAATGCATAGAACGCTTGTAAACAAGAAGAGAAGTAAAGAAGTGAGTATGATTGTGTAAGAGTAATTTTTTGTGTGCTTATCAAAATAAAATTTAATTGTTCAGTTAAAATAATGGAGACGATAATTGAGCAACAAAGGCGCTACCATGAAGAAAGGGAGCGGTGTGTGGACCAAATGGTCAAGGAATTCCTCCACAAAAAAGTTTCCGTAAGTTTTAAAAACAATTAAATTTGACAAATTTATTCTACACGAGCACAGATGATCACACACTTTATCGTACTAAATGCATCTCTCTCTGTGTAAATTTGTACATGATCATGGGAGGGATTGATTGGTGGGTATTGTGAGATGAGATGTTGAATGCGTAATTTAATGTCAAATTAGATTTAATTGATGTATGATTAAATTATGATTATTTATCCACAGCACCGAGATCATATAAACTCTGAGCATAGGACAAAATCTTTGTTGGATGTAAGTTAACAACTCGAACTAATTACTTAATTATGAAAAACAATGTTAATCACAATTTAATCACTATTATTATTTTTAAATTTCTGCAGCGTTATATGGATTGCACAGAGAGACAGTGTGATTTATACGATGATAAAGATGGACAAAGAAAGGAGGAAATTCAGGCATTGTCAGGACCAAATGAGTTTGTGGAGTTTTACAACAGATTGAAATCTATTAAGGAATTTTACCGGAAGCATCCAAATGAAGTTTCAGTTCCAATGTCAATTGAGTTTGAAGAGTATACTAAAATGCGGGAGTCGAATAATGAAGAGTATTTAAACTTGGTTGAGTTTACGTGATGAAGAGGGTTATGGAAAATATTTGGACTTGCATGAGCATTTTGAAAAGTATTTGAATCTTAAGGGGGTTGAGAAGGTCGACTATATTACTTATCTTGGGATTTTTGATCGCTTGTTTGAAATTCCTAAAGAGCGGAAAGGAGCCGAGTATCGGAAATATTTGGATGGGTTGTTGGAGTATTTGTATGACTTTGTTACCCGAATCAAGCCTTTGACTGATTTTGATACGGTTTTGTCGGATGTACAAAAAGAGTTTTTGTCTCAATGGGAAAGTGGGCAATTTCCTGGATGGCCGGTATGAATTTTTGCAGTATTTTTGTTTTGCTTTTATGTATGAAGTATGTATTTGTTTACTTTATAGCATTACTTTATTATTTCAAACATTTTTTAGAAAGAGGCCCATACTGGAGCACTTGCACATACAGGGGCCCATCTTGATCTTTCAGCATTTTCTGATTGGGAAGAACTTTCTTCCTTGGGATTGGATCGATTAAAATCGGCTCTTATGGCTCTAGGACTAAAATGCGGAGGGTAAGTTTAACAAAGAAATAAGAAATCCTACAAATAACAAAGAGAGTTTCAGTATGAGTATTCATGAATATTTCTGATTGATTATCATTTATATTTATGTAGAACTTTACAAGAAAGAGCTCAAAGATTGTTTAGTACAAAAGGAAAGTCCCTTGAGGAAATAGATCCTAGTTTATTTGCTAAAACCAAACCTGGGAAAGCAACAGATAAACAAAAAGATGCTGAGAAAAATAGAGAAACTGCAGCAATTGAATCCCAGATATATCGGTATGTATGAAATTGATATTTCAATTTTCTCCAACGTTTCGTTGTCAAATATATCTTTGTTTTAAAATTAATTTGCTTTTATATAGCCTTGCAGAAATATTGAGTGAACAAAGAGCTGCAACTAAAGAAAATGTCACAAGGAAGCAGGCTAGGACTGCAGGAGAAAAGGAAGAATCAGACGAAGAAGAACAACCGAGCGAATCTGACGATGACGATGATGACGAGGTTCCATATAATCCTAAGAACCTTCCTTTAGGATGGGATGGGAAGGTAACTTGATGATTCAAACAAATGAATAAGGATTGTCCATGTTGCCACTTTTGAGATATATATTTATCAATTTTCATTGAATTTTTCAGCCTATACCATATTGGTTATACAAGTTGCACGGTCTTAACATAAGTTACAACTGCGAGATTTGTGGAAACTTTACATACAAAGGACCAAAGGCTTTCCAGCGTCACTTTGCAGTAATTTTATTTTACCTTATTTTATTTCGGAATATAAAAAATGAATTTCAAACATTTGATTGTATTGATTTTTTGCAGGAATGGCGTCACGCCCACGGTATGCGTTGTTTAGGAATTCCAAATACTGCTCACTTTGCTAATGTTACGCAAATTGAGAATGCTCTCGCATGTAAGTGTTTATTGTTTTATCTTTTAAAAATATGACATATGACTTAAAGATATTAAAATTCAAGTAATTCATGATATACAATTATTTAATTTTATTTTAGTGTGGGAAAAACTAAAAGGTCAAAAGACAGCTGAAAGATGGCAACCTGAGGCAGAGGAAGAATTTGAAGACTCCATGGGAAATGTGGTAAACAAGAAAACATACGAGGATCTTAAGCGACAAGGACTTTTGTAGTCTTTTAATTGAAGTTGTTATTATGTGGAAGTACTAAAACAACCTTTTCAAACTAGCTATAGGA
This sequence comes from Lepidocyrtus cf. nigrosetosus NNG-2020, assembly GCA_027744615.1. NCBI lineage: Eukaryota > Metazoa > Arthropoda > Collembola > Entomobryomorpha > Entomobryidae > Lepidocyrtus > Lepidocyrtus cf. nigrosetosus NNG-2020. The sequence continues at coordinate 6,130 of JAHZNK010000179.1, read as the reverse complement.
AATTTTTATTTATTTAATGATTTCTTTTTTAAACAATTCTCTTTGCAAGTACAGTATTCATTAATAAAAATACAAAAATCGTTTTATAAATATAATAATCTCAAAATAGTAAATTACATACAGACAAAATACACGTTTCTTGGAAAGGTATATGAAATACTACATCCATGTAAATACAGTTACTTAATATCATCATTTTCAAGATATTGGAAAGAATTTCATAAAAAACAATAGGTTGGCATTTAAAAAGCGGAAAGACAATTTTATTTTGTTTTCCTGATTGGTTTTGATTTTAACCTTGCTTGCAATGTTAGCACAAGTCCAGCTCAAAACATCGTGATTATGAAGCTTCTTCCCAAAAATTAGTCTTCTAACTGAATCGTCATAAGTTAATAACGCAACCATGTTCTGTAACAGGAACCCCTGGCAGTATTCAAGTAATTGGACAGCATTGTACACCTAGAAAATATACATAAAATATTAAATTCATCTGGAAATATATGAAAACTTTAATGAAGCACAAATGTTAGTATTATCTTACCTTTGCGTGAATATAGAGGGAAACAATTGATTCCGTGTTGACCATTTGGGAACACCGTAGCTTCACAGAAATGGAGAAGCCCATCCAGTTGAAAGAAGTTTGCTGCTGCCATCAGCTCCAATATATCTTCAGATTCAGTGTGTCGAATCGTGTCACATCCTCCGTTATATAAATACTCCATAACCATCTATCAAGAAGATAAGATAACCTTCTTATACAGAGTAGTTGGGGCATAATGATACAATTTACCTTTAGTTATGCTTATATGACTTACTTTTTGTCATCAGCTTGGACTCATCTCCAGTGGAATGTCGACTATTATTCAACCCCGAAGCTGATGTCGATTTATTCAAGTTACTTCCGTTGTTCATGCTGTGATTGTTGTTCATTGGATTAAGACCGGATCTTGCTTGCTGAGCCTGGACTCCCTCTGCAAGGATTTCTTCCAGTGACAAAACTTCTTTGGATGGAGATTGTGTGTACGGGTGGGAAAGCAATTTGTGAACGATAGCGCGATGTCCGTGAGAAGCGGCAACTGACAAAGAGCTATTACGAACAAACAAACGCGTTGTAAGCAGATTGCATAACATTGTGGAATTTAAATGTGTTGCTCGACTAATTGACTATTACAGAAATACTAATGTAATGTAAAAGTATCATTTAATACCTGAAGCTTCCTNTTACGAACAAACAAACGCGTTGTAAGCAGATTGCATAACATTGTGGAATTTAAATGTGTTGCTCGACTAATTGACTATTACAGAAATACTAATGTAATGTAAAAGTATCATTTAATACCTGAAGCTTCCTCTCTGTGCAGACCCCGTGTAGCACAACGAGTCACGTACTAAGGTACATAAGAATGGATTTGCTCCATAGGTAAGTAACAATGCAACCAATTCCATATTTCCAGTTGCGACAGCCACCTGCAGTGGCGTCTGAGTGGATTTATCTTCACTTAGCTTTGCTCCGCCTTCCACGTTACTTCCCTTCTCCAACAATATCTAAATCACCATTGTGAATAAGTTTATTTTTTCTGTTAAGATAGCTTTGCTCCGCCTTCCACGTTACTTCCCTTCTCCAACAATATCTAAATCACCAATGTGAATAAGTTTATTTTTTCTGTTAAGATTAAAGATTGATAGTTCAGTTTATAAAGATAAGAATAATTTCGGACCTTTGCGATCGATTTGTGACCCATCAATGATGCAAATGTCAATGCAGTCCAATGTTGCGTCTCGTTGTTGGCCTGTGGAAAATTTGGACAATTAGGCGGTGTCACCATGTCCGCATCTGCTCCATTTTCTAATAAAACCTTTACCATGTTGTCTTCTCCACGAATACAAGCCAATATCAAAGGAGAGAGCCCTAAAAAGTAGAAAGTTACATGTATTGGAAAAATTTCATTTTTAGATACAGAGAAATAAAATCTGCAAAAAAGCTCTTTGTAATTACCACATTCATTAAATGTATTGGCCTTTGACGGTGGCATCAAAAGTAAAGCTTGAGCTACCAAGTCTGACCTGCCTGATGTAAGCATTTTAAAAGCCAAATCAATTTTTAGCCGTCTGTTGCACTCAAATTCATCCATTGAGCGACGAGGCCATGAAAATTCATCGGTTCTGCATAAGATTGAGATAGATCAGTCATACATCCAAATGATAATAAGTCTTGATGTACTTAATGTAAATAGCATTATCCATACCCAATTAATCGTATCGGACAGTCAATTCCAGGCAATAGTAATCTAGCAGCCTGCATTACATCATCTTTGTCAACCAACCCAGCGTGCCTGTGGTCAGCATGAGCAGCTGCCACTCGTACCCATTCAATCAGCGGCGGAAGTACAATGAAAGGTCTTTCGTATACCAATTCTTGAACCGGAATTCTTGACAACTGTTGTTGGTGATGAGCTCTGTCACCAGTTTGGGACACATCCGCTCCATGTCTGTTATTATTTGCGGTACAACTATTACTGTTTTTTCCTTTATGTTCATCGGCTGTCTCTAATTGAGAACATCTCATAAAATAGAATAACGTGTGAATCGCAGAAGGTGACCACGAAGGGGCTAGAGTTTTACTCCCATTACTAGTCCCCAGAGGAAGTTGTTTGTGATGGTAGTGCCTGCATATAAATAAAATGTTTCTCAATATTTTAATTTATGAGCGAAAGAAACTAATAAGTATTATTTGAAATAAAAGTGCACTTACGTGACACGAGAGACAAGGTCAGCTAGTTCGTCTGTTAAAATATATATACCAAGATTTTTTATATTAGAAACACTTTATTATTATCAGCCTTACAAAAGACAAGTTTTGGCAATAAAGGATTGAAAAGAACAATGAAAAGCAGAGTATTTAAGAAAGATTGCATGCAAAAGGGATTGAACAAAGATTTTCAAGATTTGAGATTTGCTTTGCTGATGATGAGTGAAAAAGGAATGATTTTTATTAAATTGCTCCAAGCGTTTTAAAAGATTGATTGCTGCTGATTTTCTCTCTTATTGTTGCATATTATCATAATCATCAGTCATTATTGTTGTTTTACATATTACTAAACAAAAAGGGGAGACAAAAATTTTGAATCATTATTCACTTCAACTTCATTTTTTCTTCATTCTCTCTCCCGTCCTCTTTCCCTTAATAACAACGTTTTATTACAAACCGGAGAAATGTACATAGACCACTGACTGCTTTAGAGAAAAGAAATATTACTTTGTTTGTTGAATACAAAGTAGTTTTATTTTTGAAGCTTTTCTAGTTTTGCATTGTTGATTAGACTTGAGAGAGTAGTGTGAGAGAACATTATAGGCAGAAATATTAGTAAATGCTAAAGGAATTAGATAATAGTAGTTAAACTAAAAAAATCTCGCTTTTCCCCTACTTACTTATGGATCCTACACAAGTGGTAAGAAGTGACTGCTCCAGGCTCTTGTTGTGTTGATGATGAGTCGGAGGTGGTGGTGGCTGAATAGGCGGTGGAGAGCGCATTCGAGACGTGGATGTGGAGGAAGAAGAGATTAGTAGCTCTTCATGATTACTCGTCGTAGTGCTACTATTATTACTGCTATTACTGGCACTACCGGCTCCGGCAATTGTTGTTGAGCTATTGCTGCTACTCCCTGACGACTCCATGCTTGCAACACTTGACCATCTAGGTAGGGCCAATGCTCCTAAATAAATTCATTTATAATACACATAGTTCATCAGTTTTTAATGTCCGTGTCTTTTACAAAAACACCTCAATGAAGCCTTTATGCAAAATAGTTTGAGAAAAAAGAAAGATACACATCTCATTTATACTAAAACTAAAAGCTCTATTATTACTACTTAACCTCAACTATTTTCACCTTCGAAAATTTTCATTTGAAACTTTTTCATTCCTTTGTTTTCTCGCATTAAGATCATTCACATGAACTCATTTGCAGCATTTTTGTTATTGAATTCTGACGGAGTCACAAGGAGAAATGGGGAAATGTTAAGCATGCTAGTCGTTTGGTCGGCTGTACTTTTACTAATCTGCTTGAAGCCTCTGTGTTACCAATGGCCTTTTATGATGATGATGAGAGGAGTCAGTCGACAATTTTTTTTGCTTCTCGATTTTTACTAGGCGTGAGAACGAACAGGTTTTTTCTGTTTAGTTGGTCATCATGAACATATTTTTTGATCATCATCTTTCCAAATTCACTTGATCAGAATGTGAGTACGACCAGTAGCAGTACAAAGAGAAGGAGGGGGAAAGCTTCAATTAAAATTTTCTCAGTTTTTTTTCATTGGGTAATTTAGCATTTTCCAGTAAACGCATATCAAGTTTGCTAATGAGAAAGAAGCTGAAGTATTAAATAGGTCGATCAAAAAAATCATATTCCCTTTTGGCATCTTAAATTTGACAAGATTTGAGAGTGAAATCTTAAAAAAGTACATTTTTTAAAAGATTAACATATAATCTATTGAAACTCTGTTCAAATCTTATCTTCATGATGTTTACTACTCTATTCCTCTTTATGCCATTACTGAATATACACATTTCCCCTTTATCTCATCAAATTGTTTTGCCTTGTTGATATAAAAAACTAACAGAAAAAATCTTGCTAATATCTTGCTTCTGTCATTTATATATGCGTAATTTACTCTACAATTTCATTCATTTGAAAATTGGCATGTAGAATGAAAGGTATTAAACAACCATTTTTATATCAAGATTTTTTATTGTGAGTGTCAGGTATGTGTTTAGCTTGGAGAAAGGAGGCAAAAAATCATAATGAATTTAGTGAATAATAAGCAAGTAAAAGAATAGTGATACACAATTATATGTAAATATTCATGTACAAAACCTGCAATCTCGTTTCTTAATCGCAGATTCAAAAGTAATTAAGAAAGATATGCAGAGTAGTTAGTTGCTGTTGAAGCAGAAAATGAACTATTAAATAGTGAGGAAATCTATGTCCGCTTATATGAAACTGTCATTAATTTCAATATAGCTCCAACAAAAGACTTTATCGTGATCGTTATCATATCATAAACATACCTGAAGCAGTTCTGCCGGCATTCAAATGAGCATAGGGTTGTAATAGTCCCCACAAATCTAGAAAAGAATGAGTAAAAACCCGTCAAACAATTCATGCATATCTGAGGATATTACTAAATCACATTTTACTACCTCTGTAAATCTAAACTAGCTTACCTCCATTACTGGCGATAGATTGTTCCAAAGAGGCGGCCATAAGCACTGGGTGTCCATTATTATTCATAGCAATGCCAGCGCCTCCCGCCCCACCACCATTCTCTGCGTAATTATTTGCCACAAAGTTTAACGCTTGACAGAGGATTACCTCAATCAAATTTTCTATAATTGCGGTCAAGTATATAGCAGCAAATTCGTGAACAAAACGGCCCAATCTCACTTCCACCATCCATCGTTGAAAGCGGCCTACATGTAAATGCAGTCCTGCTCGGGCTAAACAAAGCAATATCAGCAGCCGTTAAAATAGTGCTAGAATATATACGACGTGGTTTTGCTATTTTTGTCTTTAAAACTTTACCAGATTTTGAGTCCCTGTGGAGGGCATCTTTTGTAGTTACTGCAAACATTGCCGCGGCTCGTAAACAAGCCTTTGAACAAGAGTCGGCTATACTAGGGGCTAAAACAATTCTTAAAGCGGAGGCTACTTCTACTTTACTACAGAAACCGGACGTTTTCGCCAATCGCTGGGATTCCCTGGCAATTCTGACCAGAGCTCTTTGAAGCAGGTACGAAATTCGAGGAATTGTTTCCATTGAAATCCTTTCTAAGCTGTCTTTTAAGCGAGAACTCTTTTCAATTACTTTGAGAATGTCATGATTTGACCATGGAAAATGTTGAAGCTCTACCAAACGGTTATGCGAATCCACCCAAACAAACTCGTCCGCAGAGGTCACCTACAACATGTGCAAAAACGAATTAAATAATTAAACTTAAAACAATTCATGGGAAGATGTCGTTTAATGCGATTTATTCAAGCTTTTACATGACATTAAAACTGCGGGGGTTGAAAGGGATAAAATAATTATAAAGCTTCATTAAAATCTCTACATGTTAACAATATCACC
>JAHZNK010000177.1:0-14716 GCA_027744615.1 Lepidocyrtus cf. nigrosetosus NNG-2020 | reverse complement strand
GAAATGAAAAATGAAGAAACCTCTTCATTTTCTTTCTTTTTGCTCTTCAAACTGTAATTGGGCATTGATGACAGCTAACAAGACAGATAGCGTTGAAGACCTCAATCAACGCGCAGCCAGACAAACTTACTCATAAAAAGGGTATCAATGAAACAAGCAAGATATCGATTTTGTGCTGATGATGCTCTGTTCTGTCATAAAAATTAAGATTAACTCAGTAAGAACACGTCAGCAACATCCAGTTTTACAAATCCACTTGCACAAACACTGATTGTTAGAGACATTGGAATGTGCACAAGCAAGCGAAACCTATAAACACAAAAACAAGACCTATTTTTAAAAAAATAAATTAATTTTAAGAATTTTCTTGAAGAACTCATTTATTGACGACACATCATAAACCATATCACCAACCAGGAGAACGATGTTTTTCTATGCTCATGGTCAAACTCTACTAATTGGCCTTTTCACATTGTCTGCAGCATAATTTACTTGATCTGCATAATTGAGAATTTGACCTATTGTGAAAACGACACTCAAGTGGCCATTGAATTTATTTATTTTTGATTAAATAACTTACCAATTTCTGACCTATTCTCAAAACAATATAATTCCAAATTTTATTAATTGGTTTACTAGTTCATTTACATATTGTTTTCCATCCTTGCTTTACGGGATTTTGAAAGGATGCAGATTATATTTGACGCAAAATGCGTATAAAGTCCTGCTCTTTTTTATCTTATTCGAACAGGATATAGGAAGTTTTTTCAAATGCACATTTTTTACATTAAGATTAGCTCGAATGACATTTTACAACTAAACAACATGAATTTTTAATTTTGGTGATGAGGGCGAGGTTGAAGTCGAACTCTGAAACACAAATAAAAGATGTATGCATTTGTTGAAAAGTTGATAATAATATTGAGTGCTCAATATTTTGGAGAGAAGGGAAACAAACCAGGTCATTCCTCCCCCGTTTTTTACTTGGTGGATGTGCATCAAGTTTCGAGTTACACAATTACAGAGTTTCATGACGCCATAAAATGAAGGGGAAGAAAAGAAACCGTTTTTTACTTGGTGGATGTGCATCAAGTTTCGAGTTACACAATTACAGAGTTTCATGACGCCATAAAATAGTCAAGTCAGAGTTGAATATTTGTGCAGTGGGATAGGCTAAGGTGCGAAATCTTATACAGAATACATGTGTGTGACTGGATTTCTTTTTCTTGACTGCTTGGTACACATAAAAACTAGAAAAGTATATGAGCAAGTGACAGAAAATTATTTCTTTGGAACAAATTTTTACTATGATGTACATATAAAGAAGGAAGAGGGAAAGTAATAAAAGCCAATATGTCATTTTTATTACGCACTTCTCCTCTTGAAGATTTAGTGAGGAAATGTGTTTTGCTTTAGTCGTTTTTAGTCATCCCTTATGGTTAGTATTTAGCATAAGTGTAGCTGAAATCCGTAAATCAGTAAAATTTTGTTACCATCATCATCTCGTCTTAAGACATTTGAAAACACAAGAGAAAATTAAAACAAATCAACCTTAACCAGCAAGCAGGATTTACTGTTGATTTTGCACTTTGTTGTCATCTCCAAGAGCTCCTGCTTCCGATCTGAACAGTAATTGGTGTCAATGGCATCCTCACATGTGTAGTCAAATAATACAATTAGTTTCCCCTTGTTTTTGTGAGCTTCTTTCTAAATAAATGAAAACGCAGATGAGCAAAAAGTCTGCGTTTTCCTATTCCAGCCAGCTTCCTCCAAATGTTTCATGCTCACTAATTATGTTTCCGGAAGTAGTTTGGTCTCGTTTTATATGAATGAGAATTCTTACCATCATCATCTTTCCTTATGAATGAAAAAATCAAAGATGTTAGAAACAAAAAGAGTGCCAAACATTGTTGTGCATTTTGTTTGTTTCGATACAAATACGAAGAAACTTTTGAAATGAAAGAACGTGGAAGTAGATGGATAATTTGCTATCTTGCCTGCCCAATCCACTGATAGTGAGTGAATGAAATATTTTTTAAAAGTGAAATGTCGATTGCTTGTTGTGTCAATGCCAATATCAACAATATATTAGTACTTAAAAATGAAAGTTAGTTTCCTAAAGCTTAACTCTAAATTGCCAGGCTCGACTACATACTACAGCATTTACTCTCCTCTCAATCTTTGTTTTCCGTTACCTCTCTTTTTTGCATTTAAAAGATTGAATGATGTCATGTCAAGGAGTCACATCATCATCAAAAAGTACAAATATTCTTCTGGACATATTTAAACACTCATGGGTTACTGTTAAGAGCTCTTAAAACTGTAATGATCTCATTTCACTGTTTCATTTTTGCTCTCCCTTTATTAGTTAAGAGTAAATATGTGACTCTTTTTGAGTGAAATGACTTGAAAGAGACAGCCAAAAACGAATGGAGAATGAGGAAGGGGAAGAAAAGAAACCGTTTTTTACTTGGTGGATGTGCATCAAGTTTCGAGTTACACAATTACAGAGTTTCATGACGCCATAAAATAGTCAAGTTAGAGACAGCCAAAAACGAATGGAGAATGAGGAAGGGGAAGGAAAGAAAAAGAGGAAAGTAGATTTTTACGATGATAAAAGAGCCATATAGAAAAGAGTTAAGTGTAGTTGTCGGTTAAAAGTTCTGTTGCATATTTCCTATCATTGAACTTTTTCGTCTGTCAAAAATCGTAGTCATCCATCATGACATGAGTCATTTCTAAATTTAGTCTAAAATATACTTCAATTGTAAGCAACAGAATCAGCAGCTGACAAAATTAGATCAAGACTTGAAAAAAGAGCTCAATTTATAAAACTTTCATGGAGGAAATGTTAGTCTGAGAAGAAGCTGTTAGGTTAAAGCATTATTTCTCCGAAATGATCACATAAAGAAACGTTTTATAAACGAGTTGACTAAAAACAAATGGGATCCTTAATAAGTCTTTTTATAGTAGCAGCTGGAAACGAATCTAGGTTATGAAAATTAATGATTTAATATGATTTTTATGTGTATAAAATTTTAAGATGTTGCAAATGCAAAAACTCAACTAACTTTTATGGAATTTTGCTTATGCCTAGCCTATCTAGTCTCCAGCTCGCAAGTCTAGTTCGCAAATGAACTAATTTTAATTTGTATTAAAGCAGGATACCAATTGGAAAAATAACAAAGACATTAATTCTTGATTTTGTCACTTTGCAATTTTAGATCACTATTTAACTCAGCATTTGTTATTTTTAATTAGTTTTTGATTAAACATTGACGACAAAGCAAACAATAGGATTTTTGGGAGTTTCCAATTTTTGTTCCTCTGCTTCATGAATCATGATTCTCTATGCTGAAATCTGACTGTACAATCGACAGTTGGGCTAAAATATGGCTTGGCGTGGGTATTCAGGTATTTTAATCGGTTGTTGAAATTGACTCTCCCTCGTAATCTAAATTAAAGAATTGTAAACTGACAAAATACCTCACACAGTTTCACAGCTTTACTTTTTCATTTGAATAAGTTTTTTGTTACATCAAATGTTACGTAACCTCAGCCATAGTTTCTGATTGAAGAAGCTGTGATAATCCTTTAAAAGCTTTTTGTCATCTAAAAATTAATCCTTCTAAATATTCTCCAGTAAAATTGAAATGAAATGTTTTAATGTTTTAAATGTCTACTGGAAGTCAATGGTCCACTCGAACAAGTAGAAATTTTGTCAAACATATTATGCTCCCTTAGTTTGGAATTTAGCATACAAAATGAAAATAAAAATGCAGATCATCTTTGAATTATCTTCGTCTTTTCATCGTCCATTAAAAATTGCATCCAGAATTGACCTTGAATCCAATCATTTATAATTTTGCTTGGTCTTTTCTTTTTTATATCTTATTAAAGCTTTTGTATTCACATTTGAAGATGATTTTTATAAGAAAAAACACTCTAACAGAGAACCTGCAAAAAGTTATTATAAAAAACTGCAGAATAGAGCAACAACGGTTGGATGAACGTGGACAGCTTGATAATTAAAATGATGAATGATTTGTATTAAAAGGTTTCACTTCTTCAGCAATGAAATTATCGAATTAGGAAGAGTTGCTTTTTGCAGATTGTGTTCTTTGCATGAGTTGAGTAGGTTCAATTCAAATATCAATGTTGAATTACTGGACCACAAAGAAGCCTTGCACTTGTCTCCTCTTCATTTTCTTGACATTGAATTTAGCTTTTGTTCTTATCTATGTAAAACATCCAATCCAATCTGCTAACTGCCCAGTCAGTGCCATTGACTACAAATTCACAGAAATACACACTACGCTATATTGGCAACTTTGTAGCTCGCCAAGCTACTTATTTACATGATAAAATTATCCTCCCTGTTCTTTTTTAACTGTGTCCACTTGTCTTTGTTACAAGTTTTACAAACTGCATTGCAACCATGAATGATAAACGATGAGGAAACTATCGTTGTTTTTCATATCTGATTTTGCGGCTGTAATGATTTATTCCGATGAGAAGCCAAACCAAAACTAATTTTAGCTGCCGGTTCGATATATCACTGAAAAAGTAAAGCTGGCTTGTCTTGACTTTTCTACATTCCTTCAAGAATAAAGCCGATTTACACCATATTCCAGTAAAAAATATTATCACGGAGTAAACTAGTCATACGAAATGTCGGAACCAGAATAGTAAAAGCAATCAATATGAAATCTTTGGATTTGGTGTAATCAACTGTAAGAGTAATATGTAAGCCTCTAATTCAGGTACTCATTGTCATTATTTGTAACAAATATTTCTTTGTGAAACAAAATATTGTTGTGTATATAGTACAATTGAACATAAAATCAATAGCGCAACTACCAAAGTCATAAATGTTCCATCCAATCTGCGGTTGATTCATGGACTGGACTGGATGGCGCTATGCGCCGCTTCTGGTGTGCAGATCTGGTTGGGTCGGTCAACTTTATTTGACAAGCTGAAATGATGCAAATAAATGCGAAATCATTCCCAAATTATTATTGCAATTTTCTGCTCCAGTGCCAGAGATTGGTCCGGTTGTATAATATGGAGCTATATATTTAAGTCATGAGTGAAGTAATAATGCAGTCGCAAATCAATGCATTATCAAATTTGCCTAATGAAATTTTATAAAAAGCAAGGTTAGGCACTTTTTTGCCGACGGTATTGAATTGAATTGGTTCTTTACTGAAGTAATCACAGATGAGTATATGACAATGATCTTGATTAACAAGTCGTGATTATGACCCGTTTGTTTAGCAGTTTTTGTTGTAAGAAAGCTGCTCATTGAACGCGAGTAAGCTACATGTCACGCCGCAATCTTCAACAGACACTGTCAACAAAATAGTAATTTTGAAAGATTCTACTATGTACTACTGGAAGGGTGACTGAAAAGGAATAAATGCAGAGGTATAAATGAGACAAAAAGTAATTATTATTATTTACATATTAAAGTGGCTTCTCATTAGTGAAGTATGAAACATAAAGCAATAAATCATATATTCTGCAACAGTATAGGGTTTGTTCTATGAAAAACAAATTATAAATTAAGCAACACACCTCTTTTCTTCTAAAAGTCGTTATAAAGAACAATAAACGAACAAAGGACACAAAAAAAGTTTAATTACAGGTTCTGGAAAATATGTACAAATGGATGAATGTAATAGTTGTGATAATTGCGTGTTCAGTAATCGTTTTAATCCATATCTTACTATAAAGTTAACTGCTTATGTGAATTTGAAATAAACAACGATTCAACGAAAGGATTTAAGCAAGCTTTTTGATTATGGCATATGACATCAATTTATTCAGATTATCTCTCGTACAAGATTATTTTAATTAGATCAAGACAGTTTATTCCGACTGAAACTTTTTATCGCAAAAACAAAATAATATAAACATAGATATCTATGTATATTTGCAAAAGCTTAAATATATACATTTTGATTGTATCGGAGCCACCTTTATTTGGTTTACTTGTATTTTTCGGCTTTTATTTAACAACCATCATGCTGCAAAAAATCGTATCCATTTTTTGTTCTCAGAAAGCGTTGATGTTCAAAAGAAAAGTTTGAAAATTCTTTCGGCTTAATTTTTACATCATTATCATTTACTAGTTAGCAGTGTGTGTTTATTGCCGTCGTCTTTAACACTTTACCAACTTCTTCACAGACCATTTTTCTCCAGACAAAAAGAAAAGAGGATTTGGCTTCAGAGCTTAGCAGCAACAAAGTTCATCTGTCACTGTTGTGTTTTTTATCTGAAAGAAAACTTCTTAAAACCTGTCTTGTTAAAACAGAATCAAATTGGAAGTAACAAGCTGCTGCAAGTTCAAAGTCAACTTCCATACGCAATGCAGCAAATCTAATAAGCTGAAATCCAGAAAAACTAAAGCCAATTTTTTGCAGAATCTTTGAGAAAGCAAATTTTAAACTTGAAAGGTTATTACGATTACCAAAAACCCTTGAATTGTAGATCAGATTAGGGAGATTACTAGAAAGGATTAAGCAATGTCAGTGTTATTGTTTGCAAAACATGTGAGTTTTACTCTATTACAAACTCCAACGTATTTTTTTGTTAATTCTTTCCACTACACTTTTGTATGCAGTGCATGCAAAAATCTTTTTTAAATCTAAAAGTGATTTTTAAACTTATGAACGACTGCAAAAAAAATCTTTAGCAGAAAAAGAATTGAACTTGTATTCTTTTGACATTCTCTGTCACTCAAAGTCAAGTAGAAATCAAAGCGAACGGATTAAGTTTCTCGTGATGATGATAATGCTAATGATTTAAAAATGAGCTTAACTTTATTACCATTTTGTAAGTTGCCATTTTTTCTCCTGTTGCATTTGTTATGCTCCAGCTGTACTCTCTTTTGCTGCATTGCATTGTTGTAGATTTCCATTCGTAATGAGATCGGCATTTGGTATTTGACTTTGAAAATAAAATTGAGTCTCTCACTCTCCATCTAATGATGTGTGCGTATCGTATTGATAATCTGTGTAAATACGCAATACGCAAACAATGCGGAATCCTTCTCTTTCTTCGATTATTTTTTTACTTTTACACGCGCAAAGGCGTAGGAGTTCAATCCCTTCTTTGAAGTCCGATATAGGACTGCTTCGTCACGTTTTATTATTCCGAGCCTTCATAAATCATATAAGATTTGAGCGTTTGCTTCTATTATTATTACAACACCGCTTTATTAAGACCAATTGTGTGTTCCATGTAGTTGTTGAGGCTGCCATAATTTATTCATTATACGCAACCCATCATCAAAATGTTTTTACTGCTGCAGAAATCAACTTAACAGAATGTAACATTATTTTTGCCAGCGTTATTTGCTATTCTTGTTAAGAGGAATGTGCGTAGAAAATAAGTGCTAAATAATTTTTAACTTAAGTTTATTCTGTGTCGTTATCCAAAGAACACAATTGACAATGGCTGCGGTGGTGTTGGTTGCGGCGCTATGACACGACCAAGAGGGTGGTATTGTGATGAGATTTGGCCGGATAATAACAGTCAAAGTCAGAGTCATCAAGAGGTCAAGTACAGAATACATAAAAGTTAAACAAAATCATATTTTTTAAATGCAACAGCAAAGTAAAGAGGAATGAAACACGAATAGTAGTGGACAGAATCAAGTTACACGACAGCAGTTTAAAGAAAAATGAACAATGCTGTTTTGGCGGTTGCTTTTACATAATCTTCATTTATAGCTAACAATGATGGTTAAGATCTCACATGTTTTTGTACTAAGAACTCTAGCTATGAATCTCATAAGATGATGAGCTTGAATTTGTTTTGTCAAAAATGTGACTGCGTTGATGATGATAACGAATGTAATCCTACAAACATAACGGTAACTGTAACCTTTGCTGACTAATTTCCTGCCACTTAAACAATATGAATTTCATATGGCTGCATTCTAAAAGATTATTTTTAAACCTATGTTTATGCTTACTTTTATGTTGAAATTAATAATAAATTCTTAATCTTCCCATTCTTTCTTTTGTAGGATGGGTATAGGTCAAGCAAACGACTGCTTCCTGTAAAAGACAGATTTTATGAACTTATTTATTTGTAAATTTGTCCAATTTTCATAAGACCATTTTTCTGCGAAACCTAAAAATGTAATCTTAGCGCACGTTGACGTTGGCATTTGACGAATTTGAATTGCTGGTCAACACACGAGATATAGTCTGGAAACAGTTTTCAAAGTGGTTGCGTGTATTACCTACTCGTTCTTTTTGCATCTATTTACAGTTTATCAAACTTAAACCCTCCTCCCCTGCAGTTCTGTTCGACAAGATTCACGCAGGATCTTTTGCGTGATAAACTGCATTAAGAAAGTTATTTAAAAAGTGCGTAAGACGAACAAAAGATCAAAAGATAAATAAATGCAAATTTTAATTCTTTTTGGTCATTTCCGAATACGTCAAAAAGAGGAGCGCGCGTGCTCTATACTGTACAGCACTAGCATTTTTGTTTTATCTGTAGTAGATCAAGATGTTTAAATGGGATAACAATATTGTAAAGGTTGATTATGACTCTAATGAATAAATTACTTGATAATAACAAAAAAGAGGTAGACCAAATTTTCTTGGAAGGCTTTACGCACCTTTATTTGAGTGCCAATAAAGAAAATGAAACTAAATTTCTAAAGAATATTTTATGGGAACTCCTGCAAAGCCTGGAAACTTATACGTTTTTAGTGTGCTTAACTTGATTAGCATAAATATTGCATTAACTCTGCACGCTTTTTTAATTGTCATTTGATAGTTATGAGCTCAACATGATTAAATACTTACAGTGTAAGACATGATAGAAATGAGCTGAGCTTTAAATGGAAATGGTTGAATGCACCCACATAAAACTTTTTCATATTTAAAGGGTCTGAAAATTTGTATAAGAACAATATAAAATTATGCATATAATGATAGTGCTGTGATTGTAATGAGATTCCCATGTCGTTTTCTCAATGTAATTATTTTTCATAGTATTAGTCCGTACAATAGTTTACTAAACATGATTTCTGGAATTATAATTCTGTTCCATGCAGTTTTAAATATTGTGAAATAAAAAATATTGTTGAAAGATGAACAAGTAATATATTGAGTTGTGTCATGTCATGTCAATGCATAATGAACCACCGTCTTCGATTGTCACCTACTATTTGAAGAAGGTTTTTATATGACAAATTCATACAATTTAATTCAATTTATACATACGCCTCAATAAGTGCAATCCAAATTGTTTTTTTTTGTTGGTCGTCTATTTATTTTTATTTTCCAGCGTTTCTTTCTTTCTTATTCTCCAACCACTCTACGTTTTGGAAGTGAGGTAAACGAGTAAAAATATTGATTCGCTCTGCAGAAGTTCACAAAGGACTTTTTTGTTGCAATCATTGTTGCAGTCGAACTTACATAAAATTCAAATTCACACAAACGAACATAATATGAACCAAAAAACATCCCATAACTATTAGACAGCATTGTTTGTTTTTGGTAATAGGTTACGAATGGTTTTGACTTTTTGACGCCATTTTGACAGTTTAGTATAAATATAGTGGGAAAACAAAATAGGAATTTGTGTGACTGTGACTGTATAATATGAAATCCAAAACAGAAAGGATGGAAAAAAAGCTTTCTTTGTTATTGTTTCAGCACTAAATACTGAACAAAAGTCGGAAAACACACTCGGATTTGCATGATCCAATGTTTTACCCTTGCAACATTTCATCTGTCGTTGATTTTGAAAACGATGAGAAAGGTTGAAAAGGAGTTTTTGTTGGCAGGAGCAGGAGGAGAACATGACTTGCTTATGCTGTTTTTGTTGTCACTGTTTTGTTACTTTTTAGTAAGAAACGCCATGGAAGCTGATGAGAAGAGAACCGACAACATCACCAAAATAATAGCTTCCCTTTGAAGCTGGCCACCCATCCAGCAAAGTCTTTAATTTGCTCCTGCAAATCAGACAAACACTTCTTCTTCTTTTGTAGTTGCGTAACTTTATGCTAAGGAAAATGACGCTTCTGATTAGCATCACATCATCAATGCCAGATAATTTCTACACAATTTCGTTCAAGATAGAAAAGTTTAATTCAACCCCGGCATGGAATCTTTGTCGCCATTTTCTAAAGCTATAAAAAATCAAGCACAAAGGGTTTAACTGGAAACAGAAAGTAATTCCAGTTGAAAGAATTTTGCAGAGACGGGACAAAGAAATTATAGTTTACAAGGTTGTCTTTCTTTTTGGAAGATTCAAGAACTACCTAGTTTAAGGGGTGATGAGAATGCTAAAATGGTGTTGTAATAATAGTTGTATTACATAAATTCATGTATATTCATAAAGTGAGAGCAGATTATGTTATTTTTTAGTCATTAAATCAGCTTTCCGAAATATTTTACGAGCTGAGCTATAACATTAAAAGAATAAATGGGGAAAGAATAAATATTAGTGAGTACCATTGGCCAAGTTTAATAAGATTTCATTTTATTGCTACCTTTTTCCATCGTACTAAATTTCATAGCTGAATAGCAATTTGTTATGTAGCAGAGTTCACAACAAATACAATAGAGTGGATATAGCTATATACATAGAAGAATCTTGACTGTCTCCGGACTACCTTGTTGCTGTTTCTTCAATTTTATTCATGATTGGAAAAGATTAATTTATTCCTTTTTAAGATGACAAGTTTTGTTTGGTTGAAATTACATTTTTCTCATTCCGTATTCATACAATGCCATTTATCAAAATATGTTTTAATGAATTGAAAGAAAAACCATTAATTTGTCCAGACAGGATGAAAATTGCAAGTACTTATCATTGAATACTTGTTCTGGTTGATTAAAATTGAATACACAAGCAAGCAAATCATGAAATGGCGGTTTTTAAAACGTGTTTCATCTGTTTATACTTTGTTGATAATCCTCAGCTGTACTTTTGAGATTAACTAAACTGTTAAATAGATTAGTTTGATTTATGTCGTAAAATCATAAAATTACATAGCTTCAATACGAACAAGTGCATCCAAAGATTAATTGTTTGTTTATAAAACTTAAACTACAGACAGATGCACCCAACTTAATTTATCTGCAACGAAATTGTTTTCGCAATCTTTTCCTTTCTTGGCTCTGAATTGTGTAAAACTGGACTTTGCGTCACTAAATGAAGATTAAATTGATTTTACAGGCTGAAATATTGGTAGTGGCTGGATTGAGTTTGAATGGTGCCAAGGATCTTGTGAAACTACTTCAATTCAAGTGGTCTTATCAATTTTGGATTTAAAAAGTCTTTAAATTGGTATGCAAGGCGTGAAGAAGAAATTACTTTTAACGAGTATTAAAATCCGATTAAAAGAAAAGGAAATCAAACTGATGCAGTTTTTAATAGGAGAAGGATATCCTCTCTGTTTCTTACTTGTCCATGATGTCTTTTATCTTTCTTTTAAATTTTTATTAGGAATATAACAATAAAGCATAACCTGCGTGTGCACTTGGTTCTTTTTCTTCAAACTTGCTAATAAAATAAATATTCAGACACAGGCCTGTTTAGATCAATCTAGTCAGGCAGGATCACATCACCAGGGTCGCTTAGCCAAACCAGTAGCATCGAAAATTTTCTTAAACGTTTTCTTTCTTTCCATAACTCCAGCAGCATTACCAAAAACAGCTGCCATAAACTTTGGTTTTTACTTCCTTCCAGAAACCCCCACATCGTAACCATTTTATTTGCTAAAATAAATATGGAAATGTTTTGATCACGACATCAGCCTAAACCCAATAACCATTTAAGATAAAAGTTGGAAGTTTTACGTGCTAATAAATATACCGCGCCTTCACGCCTTTTCCTTTCCTCAATAATACAGAAATTGGTATTCTTAGCAAAAATGAGGAAAGATCAATATTCGTTTTTGCTATTATACATTAACATTATTATCATGAAAAATTGGAGGAAAAGAGCCAAAAACTGAAAAAATATTCATTTTGGTCCCAATGTCAAACGTCGATATATTTTTTTTACTGCGGAACCCGCTCACAATCTCTTTTTTTCGAAACAAAAGAAAAGGAAGAAACGTGGTAAAAACTTTGATTTTTACCAATTTCGTGTGCATTATTAGGAAAAAGCAGTGTATAATAAAGACAGCAGCACAAAACTTTGAGGGTAATAAATTGCTAAAACGAAGCAAGAGGCAAAATAAACGGGAAAGCTGTCGTTTTACCTTTTTAAAAGGTGGCACTCTTGTTGGCTTTCTAGTTTACTTGCTTTTTCTCTTGGTTAATAAGCTTTAGGAAGCTTTCTGGAGCGGTCTGGAAAGAGATTAATTGAGGAGAATTGGATTATTTTGCCACGAAAAATACATGGCTTTCCATCCCTTTTACCTTTGTTGTTTTACTTTTGAACAGATTGGGAAAAGAAAATAAAGCTGGTGTAAATTTGAAGTGAATTATTTCACTTGGAAGCAAAAGCACACGCAACAGCCAATATATTTTCATTTTTTGTGGATGTGACACTGCAATTGCGTCAGTCAACTCCCTCATTTAGATAGATTAACGACTGTTTTGAATTTTCTTTCTTAAACTTAAGTTATTGGATAATGATAATGTCAACTAAATAAGTGTAGGAAAAAATAAGTTAAAAACTTTTCCGGGACGAGTCAAGGCTAACTTTTGTGAATGAAAAACTGATATTGTGGCAAATACTAATAACAGATAAAAGTTGGATGGAACAGGCACTGCGCAGACATAGTACGAAGCAACGTCGTCTCCTTTTATGATGATTGTGGTGATGACAAGAGGGCATCATGGAACTTTTTAATCGCTTGTCACTTGACGAAAAGCACGTCTCCTCTATACTGTGTCAAATGCTATAGATAATAAGAAGGCATATCATAAGCAAGAAAACTTCATTCATTCTTTCTTCATCTTTATATCGCTGCGTTGTCGTCAGTCAAGTTTGTAAGCTCATGTTTTGGTAATTGTATAATGTAAATGTAAATAGCTAGCGATAAAAATAATTATCTGGAATCAAATGGCTTTAGTGACATAAAGAAGTAGGAAACATAAACGTTTATTTCTGAATATTACATGACCAAAAAGAAAAAGAAACATCATCTCGTTCATTTGTTAGTTGACATAAAAACTCATCCTCGTCATTATCATTATTGGTGTGCCAATGCAATTCAGGCAGTAAATATGAAACAAATGGTCTTTGTAAGAGAATGGTTTGAAAAAAGCTTCTACCACCGGAGCATAATTTGTAAACGATGAAAATTGCTTTTTAATTTGAGCCTGTTATTGAGCAGTTTGCGTACATATGCCGTATAGTTTTAAATTAAAAAAACATATTCAGTAACAAAACATGCGGCTAAATCGTTCTTCTTTTCCGATATTTTAATTGCCGCGAGAGTACGTTAAAATAATATGGTGCAATAGTGTATCTTTTTTCAACGAATAAAACATACGTCATAAGTACGGTGTGTAATTGAGATGATAAAGATGATTGTTATATGTTTTTGCTGGAATTTTCCATATTTGAGCAATCTAGGGTGAAACCGATGTCAATACTGAAACGGAGTTTTAAAAGAGAAGATTCATTGCTGGTAATTAATTATTTTGAGAGAGTATAGGGTGTCGTAAGTTGTAGAACTGTACTCCTTTTTCAGGTTTCCGTATTCACAGATTTGCTCATAAAGGCGAAATCCGCTTGGCGTAGCTCGGCTATTTAGCCAGAATTTAAACAGTTTCGGCGCGAATTAAAGCAAAACAACTGATCCTTTTCTGGAAGTTGTAGTTTTTCTTTGTTTGGCTACTTAGTATATCAGAAAAAGGATGACACGCCTTTATGATGAGTGTTTGCTAGTTTAATGCTTGTTACTTGCTTTTTTGTATACGAATAAATCAAATCAAGAGCTATCTCTTGAATGTTTTTTCTACAGGTATTTTAGCTGGGCTTAATTTAATATTTTATGACTTTCATAAAGTTTCAAAAGAGTGCTATTTTAATGAGAAGATTCAAAACCAAGCTATTCAATTAACATACCAGAATATGATTGTAAAAGGTCAAAAATCGTTTCTTAAACTGGATTTTTGAACAAGTCCCGTTTTACTTCCTTTGATATTTGATAATGTTAAATCAACCAAAACACCATTAATGATGTGCAATTCATTTGGTTTATGACTGGATAATAATAATAAATAAAAGGAAAATGAGACTAGGTATACGAGTACATTTCAAAAACTTGCTTTATTTGTCAATGTCACTTCAGATTATATTTATTTATAACAACAAAACAAATTTTGATGTGTAAATAATAATAACAAAGCTGAGTATTAACGTTTCATTAAGTTTTCTGGTTTTATGTGGTTCTGCATAAATCTAACCTTTTATATACTGGTAATCAAACTGGTAATTAAATTATTAACTTTATCATCACTTTTAAAGGGGTTAAATTTCTTTTGGACTTATTGTATGGTAGAGCTCTAGTACAACCGATTGGTGGTCGGTCGGTAGTATGTACTTTATCATAGTAAGTTCACCTTAAAAATTTAAAATAAAAGTTATTTTTGAAAAGCCAGTAACATAGACTAATCGTAGGCAGACTTTAGATAATTTTGCTTAGTAAGTAAAATGGATTTGCTTCATTTTCATATACAATTTCACATGGTTTCTGATTGACTACATCTTAATCATCATC
>JAHZNK010000176.1:0-10019 GCA_027744615.1 Lepidocyrtus cf. nigrosetosus NNG-2020 | reverse complement strand
AAAACTAAAATGATTTTTTTGTAGAAAACCAATTCAAAAATTTTTGAATTGCCTACAAATCTACGCATTGCATTGCCAATGTCTAATTTACTTCGAATAATTCCAAACCACCGCTAGCAATGCAATCAGTTCAATGAAGCCGATTTGTGGTAAGTTAAATAATGAAATATTCCAAATAGTCCATAAAAATCTTTTGAAATACCTTGTCTTATTAAATAAAAAACAATCCCTCTAATTTCCATATAATTTGTCAATTATTGTTATTACCATAAATTCAAAAATTCGAATTGCTCTTGGCTCTTTATGATTTGAGTAAATCAGAAAAGTTAATTGTAATTTTGTTTTAAAAACAAAAATATCGATATTTGAAGATGGTGAATAATCAATAACAATCAACCACAAGCCTTTCGATAAAAGTTTGTTAATTTCTGTCAATAACATTTTTTGTAAACTTGGCATTCACTTTACCCCGTTTTTATTAGATGAATAATTTTACTCAAATAGTTTGCCTAATTACAAATTGTCATAAAATTATCCATAAGTCAATAATTGATCATCTTGTGATAATAAAAACTACAATAATGATAATGACAAAACAGACACCATACTTTTTATGAATTTTATGTAAGCCCTAATTTAAAAAGGCTTGTGAGTAAACAGAATAGAGAGAAACTATTGTTATCTCATCTTCCTCTTCTATTTTTGCAACTTTCCTCCATCACCTGAAGCATAAATAGTGCAACAAAGAGATCTAATAAAATTACCCGCGCCACCAGCCAAATATAATTACGAATTAAGAAAATGAAGTCAAAATCAGTGACCATTGGCTTGCTATGAATACAATTAAGAATTAATTCGCTTCACACATAAACGCATTCTTTTTAGATTGTGTCTATGTTTAAAAAACGTCACCATCAAGAAATTATCCTTTCTTTTGATGATCATCTTCATTCTCTGCATTCTTCGTCATCATCTCACTGTTAAAATTTCGCAAATTGAAACTAGGTCAAAAGAAAAAGGTCTGCTCTAGCATTCTATTCGAATTTGCATATTACATATGACATGACGCAAAGTGGAAAGACACCGGAGGAGTCTTTCCACTCCTGCACGATTCCTTCAATTAGACTACAAGAAGGGACCTGGCAAGGTAAATAAATCAACTTTTGTGTATCCTGTTCTTTCTGACAACAAATCGATAAGCTTTAAACAAATGAATGGATATTGAATGATATTGATAATTTGGTCAATTTTAACTGCCATTGACCACAATTAAAAAGGGACTGATGAATGATTAGTAATTTAATTAAATGTTTGTACAATACTCTAACGAGGTGGTTGACGATTAGTGAAGGAGAACGTCCCTGGTTTTGTCAAGAACCTTTTTTAAAAAATGAAATGTGATATGCATAAATGAAATGACTTATGTCTTACTCATCTTAAAAGCATGTACTTTACATAATATTCCAATTGCTTTTGTTTTTGCACTTGTTAAATTGTTATTATTATGCAATAATGCTTAAATAATGAAATGGGTTACAAGTGAAGTTATAAACTTACATTGTTATTGGCTCGACTACGCTGGGAGAGAAAACGTGCAAAATTTTAAAGTGCTCGTTTGCGAACTTAATATTATTTTAAAACTTTTAATGCGAATAACTTCCTTTCTAAAAAATAGACGAATTAAGTAAGAGTGTCTGTCATGTCATAAAAATCTTATTTTTAAACTGTTATATTGCATTTTGAGCTTTTATATAAGGATCAATTTTTCATTAATAGCTTTTTCATTAGTAGCATACCTTTAATAGCAATTCTTTTTATGAATTTGTGAATCATCATCTTACTCTTCAGTCTTATCATGCATCATGATCTTCTTCAACCGGCTATACAATTTTTTACTATCACGATTTGAAATTATTTAAAAGTTTTAAAACATGAGCGAGTTTCACAATTAATGCAAATTCGAAGAAAGAGAGAATAAGGTAAAAAAACATCGCTTGCCGATTTTTCCAATAAGTAATAGATAAATTTTTGAAGCAGAAAAGTTGCAATTTTTTACCATTTTTGTAAAATAATGAGCTGAGAGGTAAGCATGAGCAGAGCCTTTTATGTAATAAAAACGTGTCTTCTTATCTTCTTCGAAACTGTTGCAGCGCTGTAATTAGTTCTTTGATAAACTATCGATATCAACGATTCAATAGCTACGCATAATCCTTAATACGAAATACCTACACATACACCATCTCATTTTCATTCTTAAACTCTCAATTTTTGCTACGCTTTGCAACAACTTAAGTTTAACCATATACGAATTGATCGTGTTAAAAATTAGTTAATTTTTACATGCTTTAATAAATAGTTACCTCAAAATAAATAAACTTTAAGGTAAGCATTGCAACAACTTAAGTTTAACCATATACGAATTGATCGTGTTAAAAATTAGTTAATTTTTACATGCTTTAATAAATAGTTACCTCAAAATAAATAAACTTTAAGGTAAACATGATTTTTCTAAGAATTTTTTGTCGATTTGAATAACATTCAATAGACATGAGCTGTGAAGAATAAGAAATGTTAAAAAACTGAATTGCATTCATGCAAGTAAAAAACAACAATGCAATAGCAATCAAATCAACAATAATCAAGCTGCAATGCGTTCAAAAAAGCCACATCAAAAAATGCATTCCATCCCATGCTACGATGCTACTTTACACTTTTCTTTCTTTCACTTTTATCTCTTCAAAAACTTTAAAATTGTAACAAATTGAAGTGAACCCCAAAGCATGCAAAAAGCTTAATAAATCTTTTAACTTTTATAACATAACGGAATGTCAGTGCTTATCTTGCAATCGTAAAGAACTTTTCATTACAATTGTTAAGGGCCCTCTGTACACACTGCTTTAGACAACGACGACGCAATGCGCAGACATCCGTTTCTCTTCTGTTCAATCTCTATCGCATAGTTAGTTTCTGCACGACGCTGCCGTTTACTGGTCACCGTTTACTATTCCTACGTTTATGATTTTAATCAACAACGAATTCCATATTTTTAAAAGGCAGTCGTCATTATTGTAACCCCCATCATTTTTAAATTCCTTCATTAACATATCATTATCGAAGAAGGGTACTTTTTAAAATCTCCGATACAATAGGGAAGGATAACGAATTTGTAGTGTCCATGTTAAAATAAACTCTGAAGTGTTTTCAAGCGAGGGTACGCCTTCCTTGCGGTCCCGTCATATTCCTTCTTATGTCATTGCCAAAGTGTGATGAAGCAGTGAAGAGTGAATTGCAGTAAATAATAAACTGTAACAAAGAGTTCAGCAAACATTCCCAACTGTAGAATGTGCACGCACAGGTAAAGAAAAGGCTCTTCGATTTTTTCGCTTTTCATCAAGGCTGTTGATGGTCATTGAAAACCCTGAGCGAAGGGATTCTTTAGGCTCACAACTGCGAACCAACTCCTTCGCTCCAGACCTATTTTTTCTTAGCTCCTGCTTCGGCTCAGGTGCTGCTCATTTGAGTGAGACTTGAAAGGTTTTAAAGTGAAATTGAAAGTGAACTTTGGTTTTAAAAGACTGGTTTTACGTTACGCAACATCTTTATACCTAACGTTTTAAACGAATAAAAAGCTCGTAAACGATTTCAGAGATGAGAACTCCAATAGTTTCAATTTTTTACTTTCTAATCATTTAGCGTACTAATTGGTGAACAAATTGTCAATAGAATACTAATTCGTGAAAAAGAGAAGATTCTCATGTTTCCCTTATTACCATCCATCATCGTTATCTCACAGAGACATCGTCAAAAACATATTTTTTGTGTTTTGTCGAAGAATGAATGAATTCTTAAAATCGAAAGCTTTTTTTGGCTTAATAGTGTTTTCTTTTACATATTTTCACTCTCTTTTGATCGTTTAAAATTCAGGAATTCTGAGCAAGAAAGAGGAAACTGCAAAAAACTTAAATTAACTACAAATTTATTTATAAAGTTATCTTGTCTCCTTCACCTTTTCATTTAGAAAAAAGGAAGAAACAAGAAATAAAAATATTCACTTCTTATGTGTGTAGCTTCTTCATTTCCACTTCCCCTGAAAGAAAATCTGGTTATGTAACATTTTTAACAACATTTTGTAAAAGGAACTGATAAGCCAAGTCAGTTAAGCATTGTTATTACCGGCGTTTTGCCAAAAAAGGCTCATGTAGACCCTTCCCAACTACATAATTTCGGAGGAGCCAAGAAAGTGTTGATGATGCAATATCAGTGAACATGTTTTAGAGAGAGAACTATCAAAAGTGTTTAGTTTTGTAAACTTGTAGTAATTTGTATCCTCCTTATCATCATCATATCCCCAAACTATTAATTAACTTACGTGTGGTTGGTGGTTAATTTACTTTGGACTGGCATTTTCACCATCAAAAGAAGAAGAGCCTTTTTTGTTCGAGAGGGACACATTGACTGAAAGAGGGAGCCTGCTTTTAAAATGTAAGTCATATATGCCTTCCATCAAAACTATTTTTCTTTGAAAATAATTTGCATAAATTGTTATCAAGTAGCAAGCAACACTTGTGTAGTTTCACATGATGAAGAATTTTTGGCAATATCATTATTATTATCAATTATGTTGGGGCCATGTCAAGTCATGAATATTTGAAAACCTATCAGGAAATTAGTAAGAGAACAGGGCAGTTATAATCTGAAATGCCAAGATTGCTGGGCTCTCCTTATCATGATATATTTTAAGATATTTTTTATTGCTTATCAACAGTAGTAGAACCCCAGATAAGGCTGTGCATGACTTTTGGACTTTTGAAATCCTTTTGATACGATTTGCCCATCAATTCTACCTAATTCCCTACATTGCCTATTTTGCACTTTTGAACTAAAAGGGTTAAAAAAAGTATGATTATGCAAAAATGGAGAGGTATAAACGGAACACGTTTGAAAATGTGCGCTAATAAAATCGCATTATATTTTTTATTGAGGAATAATGAATAATCTCTGCTTTTTTAATATGACACGATTGGTGGCGATGCTCATGTTGATGTTGACGATGATTCGATGACATAATATGGGAAATAGGTAGGCGAGTAATCCCATAGCCTTACCTTGCATCGTCGTCGTCATTAACATTAACCAAGATAACAACAGAAGAAACGCATTATTACATTGTCCGTGTCCCCTATTTTATCATCGTTAACATCATCATATTATTTCGATATTGCAAAAACTATCCTTCCACATTTCCACACAAAACATCTAAAAAAGCTTCTTTGGAAATTTGAGCAGGCTCTAATTATATTTTAATTCCGTACATGGTTTTCTTCCCAAAAATGCAAATTACTATTCACGATTTATATTTAATTTAATAATAATAATGGCGACAGCAGTAATTAAATACTCATCATTATTTTGTATTGTTATGATTATTATGATTGTCCCCATTTTTTCACTGATTTCGTGCATCCCCTATTTTATCATCGTTAACATCATCATATTATTTCGATATTGCAAAAACTATCCTTCCACATTTCCACACAAAACATCAAAAAAAGCTTCTTTGGAAATTTGAGCAGGCTCTAACTATATTTTAATTCCGTACATGGTTTTCTTCCCAAAAATGAAAATTACTATTCACGATTTATATTTAATTTAATAATAATGGCGACAGCAGTAATTAAATACTCAGCATTATTTTGTATTGTTATGATTATTATGATTGTCCCCATTTTTTCACTGATTTCGTGCATTCTGGGGCAATCCGAGTTCATCTTTGTAATTTTTAAATGCGTAATTGTCAAGATAAGATGACCACGCACAGTTACGAATGCAATGAAAAAGTATAAAATATGGAGTAAGCTGCCAAATGGCAGTTAACACGCTGTTTACAATTAATTAAGCGGGGTGAGAGGAGAAGGAAGTTGGCTGTGATGTGGTGGTCGTCGTGATTATAAAAGAGATTATTTGAAATGACAAAATATAAGTAATAAAAACTGTTGACGATTGCCAACAAAACCAGCAGCAGCTTTTGAAGCGTGCTCAGGAGGCATATAGGGGCACACAGGTCGAAAGTATGAAGTAGAGTACGCCTTATCACAATCATCGACAGTCCACATCTTCTTTTATATCAGGAGCATATGAAAAGAAAATGGAATGACATTTGGTGACATGATTATAGAATCAGATATGTGCAAAAAAGGAAGATTTAGGTAACGTCATATTCATATCAATAGAGAAGTAGATCACGCAATGCAACATATTTTTATATAAATTCTTCATTCTCTGGAATTAAACTACATTTTTGAATGAAATAATTTGCTTTTCGTTTGTTATATAAACTGATTTATATTTACAAAATGAAAACAAATCATTTTTTATTAGCACACTAAATAAATTCTTTAGAAAATTTAAACACATCGATTAAAATTTAATATATAAAACCTATATATTACGTAATAGTAATATTATAATCATTTAAAGATTGTTAGAAGAGATACATACGGAAATTATGTTGATGATTTCGTAAAATGTCCTCACTTCTATTACTTCCCTTAATAAAATGGTTGAATACAAGATGTAAAGAGGCATTTATTGTTATTTATTATTATAAATAATGTGGAGAGGCACAAATTTTGTGCTAGTTTTGAAGAGGGTTAAAAACGTTACAGTGTAATAATTTTATTTTGCCAAGTTAAAGATTTTATTCTTCTTCGACAAGTTGTAAAAAATCTGATGGGATGGAGCAGTTGAAGGAACATTTATCATCTCATCCTCATCATAAGTCATCATTTTATATCAGATAAACAAGTAAACTGACTGAAATTGAACGTTTAAATATTTTAAAACTATTTCAAAATCAAAATCTCGACAAATTTTGGCATTTAAACATTAGTTAGGTATGCATGCAGCTTACAATCAGGATATCTGTATGCGTGGTTCTACCGGCGTTCATTGACACAGCAATGATTACACGTGTAAAGGAAAAATGATAAGCACGGAGAAATGCCAAAAAATAAGATGTTAATGCTACGCACATCACANCAATGATTACACGTGTAAAGAAAAATGATAAGCACGGAGAAATGCCAAAAAATATGATCTTAATGTTAATGCTACGCACATCACACATCCTACTCTGCATCCCATTTGGGAATTAGAATAAGGATGAAGAAACGGAAACAGGAGCAGTAAGTAGTAACAGAGTAGTATAACCGAGTGACCAGAGTATTAATGAAGTGGATCAGATCACAAACGAAAGCGAAACACTTTTACTTTTTTCTTACTATTAATCATGAGATCCAATAGCAAAAACAACTTCCCTGCTTCCCTCAACCTCAGTAAACCGGTATAATCCGATTATTACTTCTTTTGATTCTTCCAAAATGCAACCCTTTTATGATAATCACTTGTTTTGTTGTTACTAAAGATTACAGAGAGGGTCTCTTATACAGTACCTTTCATTAATAATATTTGCACCATTTGCATCATATTATTAATTCTTCATTTTCCTCTTCTTAAAAATTCTCTGCTCCTTCATCAATTACTCATTTCATGATGAGAAATGAATCTTTTGCCAGAATGTTTGCTGAAGAATAAAAATGTTTGTAAATTTGCTCTACTCACAAAGAGAAGGAACTGGTTTTCCCTTTCCATCCCTATTTAATCCAAAAGGGTTAGTTAGGAATAAGAATGGGTTACATTGCAATTGCCAATTATTTGTTCTCTTTATGTGAATGTGTAGGATTTGTACCTTTTTCTTGTAAATTGAAATGGAATACAAATCGTTTCAAATGAAATTGAAAACATAAATGATTTACGCTAAAAGAGTACGAAGGTGGCGGTGGTGGGGATGATATCATAAGAAAAATGTAAGTTTCGATTACGAAATTTTGAAATTGGTTTGAGAATCAATATAAACCAATCATCGTGAGAATCTTCCTTGTTTTTTAAATAAAGCAAATTAAAATGCAATAGAATCATTTAAAAGTACCTTGACGTAAAATTGCATTTGCCATTGCATTCGTCATTTTTGTTATTTGACATGACGATGGAGTCATCATTGCTATCAATTGTCACTTAATGATTTGTCAATTTTCTAAGCAAAGGTTTCATAGCTCCATTGAGGTTAACATTTTTTTAAATACACGCGAATGAAATCAAAGTGAGGACACAGGAGCACGTTTTCACAGTTTAAAAATAGGAGTTTAATAGGGTAGCAAGTTCCCATCGATTTTGCCATGCGCCAACAACGACAACCACAGCAGCCAACTTATCAGAAAAATGATGCTGATAAGATAAAAAGTGCGTTAAACGACTAAACACTAGCGTAATTTTCTAATAGAGCGAAAAGAATGAAGCATAAACTTGTGAATGTTTCCTGCTTATTTTTTGCTAAGATTTTGACGACTGTGGCTATGAAGTTAGCAAGTTGAAGTACCTTTTTGTAAGTCTACCTTTGACTTGACACATTATTATCATTTATCAGACCCTTTTTTGGGTTATTTATAGAAAACATCGTGCAAGGATTTGAAAGATTGTTATTGAGAAGGGGTAGAAGGAAGTAGATTGAATAATTTTAATTTACCTAATTTGATTGCATGTTTGTGTGAGATTATCATAATTTTTTAAATAATTCAGCATTGCATTGCATCTTATAAGTTTGGGAAATATAGTTGAGTAGGTTTAATTCTTAATCTTTTATTAAAATCGTTCCGGTACAATTGTAATTCGCAATTATATTTTCAAATTATTATTAAACATAAACAATGTGCTGTGGTACTCTCAAAACTTTTTCTAGCTTGACTAACTGTTTTGTTATTGCTGAGAACCCACGTGGTTTACAATAATGACCAAAGTGACCTACTCCATAGTAAAAGTCCAGCTTTTGCCAAACAACTTGTTTTTCTCTTTTCTATTGGCAAATACATTTTATGCTGTTTTTAGTTTATACTTGCTAAATTTAAGATGTGACTTTCATTACGAGAAAAGCTTGTAATAAAAAGTTTTGTCCCTTTTTGCACTTTTGATTTAAGAACGTGACTAGAGCTTAAACTTTAAAAGTTTATTGGCACATGTCAAATCAACTGTGAGTAGAAAAGACTGGTAAAAAATAAATTGCTTTTGCGTGAGATCGTCCTCCCCAAGAAGCATCCTCAT
This sequence comes from Lepidocyrtus cf. nigrosetosus NNG-2020, assembly GCA_027744615.1. Classification (NCBI taxonomy): domain Eukaryota; kingdom Metazoa; phylum Arthropoda; class Collembola; order Entomobryomorpha; family Entomobryidae; genus Lepidocyrtus; species Lepidocyrtus cf. nigrosetosus NNG-2020. The sequence continues at coordinate 866 of JAHZNK010000176.1, read as the reverse complement.
CTTTTGCAATTCCCTTTTTTGTCCCTTAATAATATGTACGTACCTATATAAAAGTTAAATGCTTTTATGATGATTACGATGATGATGACAAATATTGTTCACCCTCCTCATACAAATAATCCAAGAAACCAACAACAGAAAAAAAATCCGTTCTTTGTAATTCATTTTCATTGTCAGTCCATCCATATCATCCTCCTCCCGATTCACTTTTACTTTTTTAAGTATTACTTAAAAATATAAATGAAAGTCGTTCATCATCGTTCAGCCTTAAAACTTTCGTCAAGTTTTTTGTATTCGAATTTTGCAATATGTGCACTTGCTCGCGTTTTTCTTTTGTACCCTGCACAAGTGCATCAATTCGTTAAACTTTTTTGCAGATATTAACTCAAAACCACTAAATAGTGACTGTTTTTTAAAAATAATTCCTTTTCTGGAATTTATTTTTGTGATCTAAAATTTCAGAAGAATTAAAAAGGATCTTACTTTATCAACAAATTCCTTTTCGCATTGTTTTATTGTTTACTCTTTCGATTCACTTTCTTTCGTAAACGGATTAAACTTAACTTCTCAATGAAATCCCACACGTACTGCCTTAATTCTTTTCATTCAGTGAAGATTTTTCTATTTTATAGCTGCTCGTGCTCGTGTGTGTGCTTCTCTAAAACCATGAGCGTTTTAATAAAATCCAATTCTTTACGCTGTACACACACTCACATAACAAAAACAAGATTATAAAAAAGATGAAGAAGGTACCTATTTATGTTCATTTTACAAAGCAAACAAAAATAGACAATCTTGTTTATATGCGTAAATAACAGAAATTACAAGATTATCATAATCATAGAATAAAGTCGAATTGAAAAAAT
>JAHZNK010000175.1:0-15381 GCA_027744615.1 Lepidocyrtus cf. nigrosetosus NNG-2020 | reverse complement strand
TAGACATGAATATATTCAATTCATCCACCCAAAAAGATTTTCTTTTGCTTCTTCAACCAACCTCAACAACAATAATTCTTTTTCCTTCTTCCTCTTAGGTTTACTTCCTCTTTTAAAGTCGTTTTCTCTCTCTCTTCCGCCTGCAGTGAAATCTATGAACCTCCTTGTATATATAATAAACGTGAGCTGACATTAATTGGAAAAGTTCCTGATTTGTATTTCCCTAAGTTTCTTACTTTTCCTCTGCTTGATATCGAGTGGTTGATGGTGGTGGTGCTGGACGAAGATATGGTATGGCTTATTGTCTGTTTAAAAGAAAATAGGAGGAAAGAGTGGTGGTTCCAAAAGTAAGCAAGTGAGCAACATCACTTTATTTCTTTTATTTTTCCAAGAAGACAGGGAGAAAAAGACTTGAATTGGAGGAGGAGGGTGGTCCATCTAGTACATGTACACACGTCAGTGAAAAGTGTGATCCCGACTCTGTGTGGTCGCTCTGGTACCCGTCTCCTGCTTCATGTCGAGGGAGAAGTCGTCTTTTTATATAATATCTACCAGATTCCAGGATAAAATCAGGGTTTTCGCTTGAGATGAGATGAGCTTTTGAGCTGAAGAGTTTTCTTTTCTTAAGTACCTTTAAAATTCATTGTAAGAAATGCATTAAGTACATCCTATATGTTCCTCATTCTCTTCACCTCGCATAAAAGTTGTTATAAAACATTTCAAAACTACAAATAAGAAAAGTACAAGAGGGGGAACGAACACAACGTTACAAACAACGCAACAACACCTGCAATCTGTACACAACTTTTCCTACTCAACGTATTATAAACAAGCAAAACTGCCACTTTCTTCTTGTCCTGTCCTGCTTTTCCCATGGAAAAGAAGTATTTTTTCTCTTATCCTTGAAGGAAGTTTAGTAGTCAGGTGGTGGCATAGTAGTGCCATAGTGGTTGTGACGGCGGTGAGGTGAGCTATGTATTCGTAGTCAGTGAAAGAAAGCATTCTTTTTTGTTAAAAAAAGATTTTAATTCTGGTGTCGTTTCACATTTTCTCCCCTGTCCCATGCCACCCTTTCCTTGGGAAATGCTAAGTTGACTCAACAGTAGTGAACTGGATCATCATCACAATCACCGCTGAAGATGAGAGAGTGAAGAGGAAACAAAAACCTATCACTTTTATACCTAAATTGTTCTTGTTTGGTTTTCCCCTCTATCTCAAAAGTATGCATATGCATATTTAAACTAGTTTTATGTGCCTTTATATGCCTTTATGTAGATTTCTTTGTTGGTTGAATGTCCTGAATAAAATAGCTTTGCATGTCCTTTCTCCAGCTTTTTAATATCAGTCAGACATAAATTCATAACAAAACACTGTAACATAACCAAACAAATATAAACTGCCAACCTTTTCAACAAAATTATGCAGAAAAATCTCATTTAAAAGCTTCATCAATATCATCATCCTTATATACTTGAGTTTTTACTTCCATTTCAGAGCACTTCTCGAGTCGAGTCACATTTTGCAATCCATTTTATATTCTTATACACAATCCAAAATGAGCTACCAGTCCAGCATGTACTGCCTCACGGGATATATCGTAAATTCTATAATCCAACTGGAATTTTACTTACCAGATGAAAATTTTATATTCTTATAAACAATCCAAAATGAGCTACCAGTCCAGCATGTACTGCCTCACGGGATATATCGTAAATTCTATAATCCAACTGGAATTTTACTTACCAGATGAAAATTATCCCAATTAATGTAAATTGAGGAGATTTAGATGACCATTTGCACTAGTATTTTCATTTTCCAGTCGTAGATATTTTTACGTTTTCCCAACATCAAAATATATTACATAATTACTTACTACAAACGGCCTCCAAACTAATCTAATGTAATGGGAAATTTATCCTTTTTGTCAAACCACAATCCACTAATGGAATACACAAATGATAACACAAACTGTTGTCAAAATTTGTTGCTCAAAGTGATATAATATTTCGGAATGGTTTTTTAAACACATAATCTCGCTAAATTATACCTAAAGCAGGTGCAGACTTGTTTCGTTCTTAATTGCAATTAGATGGAAACAATTAAAAAAATAATCCAAAAATTTTAAACAAATTGGCAATAATTTTACAACGCGGTGGTAATACAAGCTGCCAATGTTGGCAAGATTTTAAATTCAGTAAATGGATGATTTCCAATAACCTGTGCAGCTTATTTCTCCTCATAACTTTTCCTCACACTACTCCGTCAACTTTCCACCCGCACATGGCTTTATATAAAATATTAAAAATAAAATTGCAACAGATTTAACAGTTGCAACACGTCTCGTCCATAATATATTTTAAAAAGACGATTGGAAATGTGTTGTGAAAACTACTTTTCGTTTACCCTCATTCATAAAAGTATGACTGGCAAATGTGCTTTAATGGGCTAATACCAATGCATCGTTGGTATTTGGCAGTTCCTCTTCTTTTTTCTCGGCATCTCCTGTGCACAGTACACGGAATGACTTTGAAATGTGCCTTATTGCTTTCCCCAAAATGATTTTTATATGTAAAATGTGAGCCCCTCACATACAAAGGTACACTTCAAACAATTTTTTTACATGACATTGAGGTAAAATGACGAAAGGGAAACATTGAGAAAGGGTTAGTTGTTTCCCAGGTTGGTGTTAGTATTGTTTGAATACTACCGCTTTAACTGTAGGGAAAGTTATATGACTTTGAAATGTGCCTTATTGCTTTCCCCAAAATGATTTTTATATGTAAAATGTGAGCCCCTCACATACAAACGTACACTTCAAACAATTTTTTTACATGACATTGAGGTAAAATGACGAAATGGAAACATTGAGAAAGGGTTAGTTGTTTCCCGGGTTGGTGTTAGTGTTGTTTCAATACTACCGCTGTAACTGTAGGGAAAGTTAGAAAAATTGTAATAGCAATAATATAACAAGAATATTCTCCAAACACAGTCAAAACTCGAATAATTTCATGTAAAATAGAGAGAAATTATAAAAGTAAAATGTGTAAGCAAGTAGTCAGTACAGTAGTTGTAGCAGCGGCAGCAGCACATGGTTCCAACGAGTAATTATCGTAAATATGTACAAGTTTTTAATTACAGATTCATAAAGAAGAGTCAAGCGACGAGAACAGCAGCAGTAAACGACGGGCAAGTGAAAGGAAAGGGAGAACTGAGAAATTCATTTTTCCTAAAAAAAAGAACTTGCTTGCTAAAGTAGTCAACGAGGAGGTGAGGGGATACATTATATGTATTAAAGTGAGCATTTAAATCCTCTTCAATGTTCTTTTACTTTTCTCACTCACTTGTTCTTCATGGCACGTTACATTAATATATTTGTACACGCACCACCACCACTGCCATTCCGGACAAAAGCAACAAAATATTTTCCCATTGTTGAGAAAAGCTTCACTTTATATTCGCAATTACTAATGGGGGTGATATGTACGAAATGATAATTATGGTATTGTAATATGCATAAATATTATCCCCATTAAATAGTCGTTGTTCTTTTGGAATTAGTACTGAAAGTGTATATTTCAAGGCTCGGCTATTTTTCCTCAATGGCAATCATCAAGTACTCTTGTGCCGTCAACACCTTTTCCAGTCTTTTAAAAAGTTAATCTAAATTGTTGTGCGTTAATGTTTGCTGATTTGTGCGTTAGAAGTTTGTAGTCTTATAATATAAGCTTGATTTTGATTTTATTTTAAAATGAAAACAATTATAACTCCAAGAGTTATAAAAACGACCTTATAGTTTAGTGCTTCCAGTTATGTACATTGAAAAAGTTTTATTTACCTTTAGGTTTACGATTACTTTAAAATGATATTTTATTTTACGTTTATATTATAAACACATAGATAAATCTGCTTTTATAGGAGAAAGTCTTTCTTAATATTATGCTATTATGCTTTGATGTGCATTTTTATAAAACTTTAAGCATATTAAGTACATCGGTCAATGACAATATTAAAAAATAAAGGATTAAAGGAATAAAGGAAAAAATTAAATTATGAAGAAATGGGCCTACAGTCAAAGACAAAGATTCGATAAACATCAAACATTTGCAACATGAATTTTTAAATAAATTTTGCAATTTTTATAAAAAGTCGAAATAATTGCCAAAAATGCAGAAAAGACCATCCATGTTTTATCAACTGTACCATGTATTTTAAGAAGCATAATGTGACATAAACATCTCGTAACTTTTAATGTAGTAATGCAATTTGCAATATTAAGATGAAATTTATTTGAGACATGAAATGTCATTTATGAGCTCAAGCAAGTAGCTATAAAAGTCAAGTAAAATATTTTTGTCTCATCATTGATGTTCGTTGACTAGAGCTTTGTGTGCCTGTTTTATTTTATGGATGGAAATAAAAAGAATGGACAACCTTCTTTCTATTTAATTTCAAATTAAAACGTGCCTGTGCTTCAAAAATTATGTAAAGTTGTAGTTTAATTTATCGTACTGTTATAGTTGTAAGTAAATCATGTTATCAAAATCCTCCCATCACAATTTCTGCCATTCGGCAATTCTTAATAGGGAAATTACACTTAACTGACATTTTGAATTTGAATACTGATCTAGAACGTCTTATCAAATCAAGAATTTCTTGTTTGAATTTGCATCACTGTAAAAATCTTTAAGCATATAAATAAGTCAGATATCTTTGGAGAAATCAGAGGGCTTTGTTTAACGTTGTTATAGCCAATGCATATGAAATAATAAGGCTTTCTTGAGTTATCACGGTCACAGACGGACAGACAGACAGACAGACAGACCATCAAAGCCAAACCTATACTAGCTTCACTGCGTTCAGCTAGTAATAACTGAAAAGATTTTAACATGATATTTCTTAGGAGAAAAACATGGAATGAGATAGAATTGTTGTTTTTTTAACTTCAAATTCTATTTTAAACATTAAAGAGGGTACACCTAAAGATTCAAATGTAAATTTTAATAGTTAGCTAATGGATTTGAATTTGAGCCCTTCAGTTAAAATATTGTCCTGTGATAGGCCGGAAATGGAAAGAGGGGATGAGTTTTAAGGCAGGACAAATGTAAAGCAAATTTCCATGTTAAAATCCGGATCTCATAAGTAACGTGTGTATAATGTGTATGTCCGTGTTACTTTCTTTTCATTTGGACATAAAGTACATCCGTAATGCACTTTGTATTACTTTTGTCTTTTCATCCTCGTCTTCTCCTTCACAACCCTTTTCTGTTCTCAATCTAACAATGGCCTTTCTTGTGCTTTCTTGTTAGTGCCGTGGTGATCTCAGTCTGATGGATTTAATGGGCTAAAGCCATATATACGTTAGGAAAGTAATATGAATGCATACGTGTATTATCATTACCCCTGAAGACACTTTCTCCAAAACTTGTTCGGTCATTTACTGATTTCACTTCAAGAGTTGAAGAAACGAAAACGAACAATTCTTTTTGTTGATGATGATAGTAATGGAAAACCTAATGTATTGTAATACGTCCTGTTGTCTATTTCGTATACATTTTTCCTATTACGGCTTTGTTTTTTAAAGAAATTCACTTCACGGTCAGAAAAAGTCCGTATATCAGTCAAAGAGGAAGAACAAGAAAGAAGTCTTTCTTTCCTGCACGAGTCTTAAAGAACAACCCGACAAAAATTATACAAAAGCAAGTGAAAAGAAGAAAGTAGGCATGGATGATATGGGGAAGGTACTTTTTCTTTTTGATATAATAATAATGGCGTTAGTAAAGAACCGTTAGAAGTAAGAAGAACAACCAGCACCACCATATCACAATCATCATCGTTGTCAGTGAAATGGCATCAGAAAAAGAGACACCACCACCGTCACTGCACCAGCACCCCGCCGCTGTCGCATCATCGCTAACAAATAACATTGTTCCATATGGGCTTAAAGTAGTTAGTTTATATGCAAAAGGGAATTTGGAATGGCACACACACATCACATTAAACTGCCTCTTTTCCATTCTACTATCCACTTTCTCTCCCTTCGTCTTTACTTTTACTAGCTCAACTCTAGTTAGTTTTGGTTCGTGGTAGTGGCGATGGTGGTTGTGAGACCGTTAGTGAAAGACTCCAAGTAAATTTTTATAGTAGTATCCTTTCATCTTTGTCCTCCCTCTTCTTCCTACTTTTTCCTTAATAATAATATCCGACAAGTGAAATGATGATGATAATATGAAGATTTCTTGTTGGAGTAAAGAAAGTAGAGGGAATAGATAGAGAACATCAACTTTTTCAAGTGTGTTGAGATGAAGGAAAAAGAGAGAGAAGAGAGTGAAGTGTCGTTGTCGTAATGCATGCAAAATGTTAATGACGATTTTCTAGCAATGATATCAAGAAATTAGTTTAAGCTTAAGCTGTAAAATATGTGCACATATCTGCAAACCTACTCAAGAAATTGTACGGAAGGACAGGCACTTGCTTTTTTAAATAGTTTACTAAGGCTAGTCTTCATATTTAAATTAAGGAGTCGTCGCCATTACCAAACTTTAAGAACGTTCTAAAGTCTAAAAGACTTTAGATGAGCATATTCAAAACAATTAATTTATACTGGTACTAAATATTTTAATGTTGAGACGTTGAAAAGTTTTAACCAGTTTTTAAATTTGTCAATTTTGTATTGAGGCTCGCATGCTATCTATTACATAATTAGCAAAATAATAAACTTACTTAAAGGAAAAGTAGAACTGAAACAAAGAAAAATTTACTAAATTCCCACCATCTAAAATTAGACTGTATCACTACTATCTCACTAGTCAGACTGTATTCAATTTCTCTTATTTGCTTTCATTCAATGGTAGAAAAAGTTGAATTGTTTTTCACTGACAAGTTGTTGAATATAATTAATATGCAAGCATTGCATAAACGGAACTGGGTTATTTCCTCCATCTGAAGATCAAACAGTTTGCCAAGAAATTCTCCTTTCATGTTCGTAATTAAAAGTGAAATAGTTTTACAAATAGTTACAATCTTTTGCTCATTCCCTCTCATCAAATTAATTAATTTGATTCAAAAGGTGTATGTCCTCTTTCTTTGATATTGTTAGTGAAAGAAGTAAAATTCTCAATACTTTCCAAAAGTGAGATAGAGAATTCTTTCAACTTCCCTATTATTTTTCCATTCCAATTTACCGTTTTTGTAGAATAGGAGTCCACAAGATTTCCCTTTCACTTTTCCCAAAAAGGACAACCATGAAAATTGGAAGACACTGGTGGAAGTCAGACGTTCGTTCTCTTTTTCTATGCATTGAGTAAAACCTGCCCAGATTAGTCAGTAGGCATTAAGTAAAAAGATAAAATCAAATCAGTATGCCAATTTACAATCTGAATCCTTCAAAAGTAGTGTATCGCATTTTCAGTATTCTTATTTCAGTACCTTTCCTTTCCTTATGCACATATATAGTGTAAGCTTTTGTTTATATTTCTGATTTTAAATTTGAAAGCATCTCAAACATATCCAAAAAGTATTTTCATCCCCATCTCATCCCTCGCGCATTTGAGTAAAACCTGCCCAGATTAGTGAGTAGGTATTAAGTAAAAAGATAAAATCAAATCAGTATGCCAATTACAATCTGAATCCTTCAAAAGTAGTGTATCGCATTTTCAGTATTCTCATTTCAGTACCTTTCCTTTCCTTATGCACATATATAATGTAAGCTTTTGTTTATATTTCTGATTTTAAATTTGAAAGCATCTCAAACATATCCAAAAAGTATTTTCATCCCCATTTCATCCCTCGCGCAACACATATAAATAAATGCTTACAGCACTTTCCAACTAGAAAACAGTAAAAGCACGAGGTATATGTTTTATTCATAATCAACATTGAGCGGCAGATATTATTGTGTAAAATCCTTTAGAAAAGTTATGGAATGAACTAAATCTAAAAAAACTTTTTCATATCTTTCCCTGTTTCCTAAACTATCATTATCATTCCTCTTTTAAGTTTTTATCATGGTAAAAAACCTGGGAGAGGAAAATATTATTAAATAGGGTTCCTTTCCACATTATTTTGCGTTGTTGTGTTTCTTTCATCGTAGCGTACAAAACTGACATAAAAATGTTCATTAATTCACTCGTTGAATGCTTATTACAGTAAATATAAGCATATACATAAATAAATATACATTTGTGTGAATTCGTGTATTAGTATAGCACTTTTTTGTTTAAAAGTAGACAAATATGTTTTCCTGGATCACGTACCAAAAATAAACAATCCAACTTCTAAAATGCTTTTCACAGCCAACGCACCTCCACCTTAATTCCTTCTCTTTTCCCTCAATTTTCTTTCTGAGCAAATATATTTTATGGGTTTTCCTCAGATCCATTATTATAAGAAAAGTTAGAAAAAAGAAAAACAATTGAAGACAAACATTATTACTGCATTGTCACCCGAATAACTCTATTTTGACTAATATGTATCTACTTTCTCATACCAAACTTACTCTTTCAAGAACTTCAACAGTTACTACTATATGCAATTTAAATTCTACAAAATAAAGTAAGATGACCCAGGTCATCATCATCAACTTGAATATTTTAAAGAATGTAACGGAAATGAAAGGGTTTTGTTTTAAAAATATTTTGAAGCAGGTTTGTATAGCTTGACATAATACGTACAGGAGATCTCTCTGGCTTCCAACCTAATTTTATTTTCCTTTCTATTACACAGAACAATCAGACAGTCTTTCCTTCAGTTGTCGTCATCATTTTCTTCCTATTACATCCAACGCAGAGCCCAACGGCAGCCGGTCACTTCCACACTTTCTTTTCATCTATTTTGCGTTCAGGTCGTTGACAATTATTACGACTGTGACGTGACTCTTTCTACCAATTTCTTCTATTACATTACGTTATTTTTTTCTAGAAAATGCTGAATTGTATTCTTCATACCCCAACAAAAATGGCTCACTTTCCTTTTCCATTTTATTTCTTCTGTGGAAAAAAAGCAAAACTTATTTTCCTGCTCCGACTCTTTTTATTATTCCTTAGGCAGGATTTTTCCCTTTCTTTATTCCCCTGGCTGTGCGTTGTAATTACTGATGAAAAAGAGAAAGTGGAGGAAGAACAGAACGACGAGCGGTGTTGCAGTGGCAGCAGTTCATATCCTTTGGTAGATTGTATGGACATGATGACTAGAAGATCGTGGCAGAGTTACCGATGTTGACGACAACAATGTTGATGAGTTATACAACCCAACCCTTATTCCACCTTGTTTTTATTATTATTCTTCAGCGCTCTGTCTTCACTTTCCTGTTGGGTAATCAGAGTCAGCAGGAAAGAAAGCAAAAGTAAGTACATGATAACCCGTCAACCAAAATTTCTAAAAATGTATTGCTGAGAGACCCTTCTCCTGCCAGATTTACGAGAAATTGCAAGCAAATCTCTGATTGTGAGGATTGGAAAATGTTTTTATCTCATGACAAAATGGGTAAATACAAATACAGATCAAGATTTGTTTTCATTGCTTTTGCACACTCCTTTATAACGGGCTGCTCAATGAATGATGAAGCGGAAAAAACTATCGCATCCAGTTTTCCCTCTCCTTATCCCATATCAAGCAAGAGGACATGGTGTGAGTAAAAGGAGAAAAGAGAAAGTAGAAAAGGATCACTTCACACAAGTCTTCAATTCCTTCTTTTTCCCGCCGTCTTGGTTAGTTTTTTAGCTTTTTGTTTTAATAAGGATATGATTCTATGTTTCCGATATACCTTAATCATGTAAGTTAACGCAACTGAAAAGAAAGAAATCTACCTATAGCACACTTTAATGATTATGACTAAACTATACTGGCAGTTTCCTTATTTTTCCTTTTCGTTTAATTCAACTGCTTGTCCAAACAGTCCTTTTTACCAAAATGACCTGACTCCTCATTTTTGGCAGGACCTGTGCACAAAAGTGAATGAGCAGGCAAAACATAATTTAGCCGGAAAGCAGTGTTGGGTTGGGAGTAGCTTTGTGTTCTTTTATTATGGCTTAAGTAAGCATACCTAATATATAAGTAATGATAAAGTAAACTAAAGAAGAGGTAGATATGGGGAAAATGCTCGAACAAAGACAGAAGCAAGAGAAAAAACAGCAGTCGTCAGAAGCTATAAGTATCTTTTCCTTATATTGGACAGTTTTAGATACATTTGGGCATGGCGAAAGTACACATTCAACAATGTGTATAATATATGGGATGACATGTCGTTATATATAGCCTTCAGTTTCACCAAAAAATTATAGCGCAAAAAATGCTGAAAGGAAAAAGAGAAGGAGGAAGATGAAGTGAGGAATAAGTAGATATAAACTTGCATTTTCATTTCATCCGTCTGTCCAGCCAGTTGAATTGAGTTGGATTATTTAAAAAAATGTTTGCTTTCCTTTTCGGTTAAATTTTATATCGTCAGTGTTCATGGAAAGTTTACTCTTTTAATGCTATATTCTACGCCGCGTTGGGTTCCTGTTCCTATTCCCATACATTTGTTGATCCTGATGAGATCTGAGATGCAAGAATCACATCCCTTGATCCAGATCCAAGACAGAGGAAAAAATGAATGTTGATTGGAAGTGCAAGGAAGCAGCAGAGGGACTTCTCACAGATTTCTTTTTTCTAAAGCCAGGAAATAAAAAACAGGGACAGGAAAGAAAAAGAGAAAGAACATAGTCGTTGGATTGTTAGGTACAACATATCCATAAGCAATATATTACTTTCGGCCATATCTCCATGATTTCATGAGACTGTATTCGAGGTTGGTTTATCGTCAGTCTTTTTCTCCAACCATTTAAGTACATGTATAGTGCTAAATGAGGAGTGGGTGACTGAATAAAAAGGGAAGAAGGACGGAAGAAAGTAAACAGAAAGCACATATATTGGACAAGACACAAGGACAGAAAAAGAAAAGAAAAAGTTAAAAGAATATGTTTAACAGATTGGGATTACATCTGAAAAGGGATACTGTGAAGGTTTATATTTATGGCATCATGGCTAACTAACTGCCTGTCTCAAAGGATATGTGTGTCTTCTAGAATATATCTGATTTTTCAAGTTTGTCACAATAAAGAAAATAAAAGATAGCAAGCCAGACCAATGCTTTCTTTTATAATTGTGTCTTTTTGCTTTTATACATAAAGTGAATGAAAATCTCTAGCTTGGGGGATGCCGTCACTACCGTCCATTACTTTTAGGAGACTTTAGAACAAAGATGAAGTTAAAATAGGAGAGGATTATTTCGTAAAAGATCTGCCAACTTTACAAGATATATTTGAACAAAAATACGAATGGCAGTTGATGATGTTAGTGTCAGGCAACAGAGGGACTACCTACATAAAAACCAAAATACGATTATTTCCACTGCAAGTCAATAGCTGAAAATCATTCAATCATATAAACAAATATTACCTATTCAATCAAGCTACCAACTATTACAAACCTAGAGCAATACAAGCCATTAATTGGCAAATAGTAAAGCAGGTTTATAGTGATTAAAATGCCATTAATATATGCAAGTCAGTAAGTAAAAAGGGAAGTACCTATATGTACATCTTACACAAAGATCAGTAAGTAATAATAATGATGCTTACACTTACAAACTAACTGGAAAAACGATTCAAAGGCAATGGAAGACATGGGGCATCACCAAATTCGATGGATGGACGCAAACTGGACAAGATAAAGAAGGAAAGTTAAAAGTGAGCGTGTAGGGACCAAAGGGAAAGAAGATGAAGATGGAAGGAGAAGGGAAGGGATATACTTATTTTATGTATATCACTCTTAGTTTAGACATCTCTATCTGTACTTTGGATCTTAAGGAAGTTCTGGAAGTAAAAATAAAAAGGAAGAAGGACGATTTGGAGAGTAAGTGGGAGTGAGGCCGCCATGTGTTTGGGTGTAAGAAGAAGACAAGTGTAATAAACGGGGAGAGGGAGTACGTTCTTTCGTAAAGCGTTTTGTCTGAATTGTATAAGCAGTTGCAGTGGTGGTGGTGTTGGGATGAGAAGGAGTTGTCCGTCCCAGTGACATAAATAAGGCTTAAAGGAGACTTTTTGAGTCGATGGTTATCGAGTATGAAAGAAACGCAAGTGAAACGTGAGAGTGACGTGGAAAAGGTCTTATTTATGTTTGGGGATTCCAACAGGACAGAGAAAGTCTTGTAGGTTTGCTAATGGAACAGGACAGGCATATTAGTGGAACCTCTTTTCCTTTTCTCGCTCTCCAATTTACTCTTTACCCTTGTCCTTTCTTTCTGTCCCCGTTTTATCCGGAATTTTTGTATTTATTACACATTATCTTTGAGAGACAAAGTCAAAACGTTAAATATTGTTTTGTAATAATAAGAAAAAAGAAATCAGCCCAAGGGAAGCCGATTGTGGCATGAGTGTTTCTACTGCTTTTCTCTTTAATTAATAAAAAAGTACCATTTTAGCGATTTATTTATTTTTATAAAATATTGCTTAAGCTGTGTAGGTATATGTTTAACTTTTTTATTTCAGTTTATAAAAGTTTTTTAGTTTTCAGCATTAAGAAAATGTGAGAAAACAAACACAATTCATAAAAATAATTAAATAAACCAGTCAACCTAACTAGTTCATGTTGCAAGCACTAAAAGAGTTTTTTCTAGGGAAATGCTCAAGTCACTAAAGCTATATTCACCCATAGATTTTTATACGACCTTCTTGATCACCCTCGTTCTCCTCCCATCCCACCTAAAAAATCTAATCACGACATTTTCCTCCAATTTATTTATCCCATAGATCTTACTTACGAGCGCCATAAAGCACATCCACGCCAATGACGATGACGACGAAAAAGAGCTTTTCTATCTGTCTCTCTTGACTCTATATTCATACCATTCATTTAATATATTTTATAATCTGATCCCGATTTCATTTTCACCATTACATTTTACAACTAAAGCATATTTGCTTATGTATACATTTAACATTCATCTATTTCATTCTTCTTCCCATTACACCATTACTACTACCGCCAAGGCGCTGCCAGGAGCAAAAATAGTGAGGCAGTTTTTCCAGTAAATGCATGCAATAAATAGAAAACTAGATCTGTAGGAAAAAGAGGGAGGAAAATAATATTATGAGGAGACTTTCTCTCATCTATAAGCAAAGGCGTTTCTTCGCTCAATCGTGGAAAGCATTCTGTCATTCTGTGATTGACTGGATGGGAAACCTATGCAAATAAGGGAAATTTTCCCAGGATGAGAGAAGAAAGGAAGATAGTGAGTACCTCTTTATATTTTCTGCTTCTTATTACATAGGTACATGGTTACTACTTGCTAATATGTAAAACCATTATTACAACTACAAGCGTTCGTTCCAAGAAAAACTTTTTTCTGTATCAACATATTCCAACTTCCAACTCAAATTCAACATAATCGTCATCTTCATCTTCTTTCTCACTCACTTTTCCGTACATCATTCTATATAACACTGCTATCATTCTCTGGTCTCTTATTTCCATCTGAAAAATGTGATAGTAATAGTGTGCTTGTGTAGAAATGTTAAAGTTTGTTTTGATGATGATCCCAAACAAACATTTACTTTTAGTCAGTCACTTTTCCCCATCTAATAACAGACCAGCACAGTTTTTTTTGCTAAAAATTTATATACAAATTTAAGGAAACTCATCCCATCACAATTTCACATCATCATCATCCATATATACAGGAACAGCTTTCATTGATAGAAGATTTTCCACCTAAATTATTATATAGCTAAAAGCTTAAGCTCTTCTAAATTTCAGATGCGAATGTAAAGTTTTTTCTATTGCTTTCTTTTTTTACATCAGTTTGATATGATGTGGCTGTATGAGTATGAGCACAAGGCATAATGGCAATAACAAACATGTTTCTTGGATAGGGTTTATTCATGAAATCAGGGGAGCCCAAGAATAGGCAAAAGAGGAAAAGAAAGAAGGAAAGAAAGAGCAAGTGGATTTTATTTACGATTGTGACTAGAGGAACACGGCATCATCTCATCCTCTTCTTTCTAATCATCATCAGCATCAAAAAGGAGCATGCGATGAGCATACATATATCCAATAAATGGATTAAATGTAGCAGGGAGCAATTAAAAGTTGGCTTAATGTGGGTTATTTTCTCCCATTCTCCCAGAAATATGTATACATGGCATGAAGTTATTTAAGCCTCCCATTATTATATTTTCTCCCCTTTGCTTGCTGTGCCTCCTCGTTTTTCTATTCCATCACCGGATGCGTATAAATACTAAAAAGTGCTGCATTAACTGTTCTTGGGGGATATAATGGCTAGGTAGAAATGGAGATAAACGTGAACTCTGAAACGACGTCACATCATCACCATCAGTTTTAGACAAGCTAGTTTTGGATTTAGATCTCTTGACGACTTTCATCTTTCCTGCCCTCGCCTGCCTTAACTGTGAGACGAGGATTTTTTAAATTTGTTCAATTTTGGAAATAAAATGAAAATAAGGTGAATCATTGAATAATATGGCACGACCTGCTTTTAAGGGAATGACGAGGATGATGATTTGAATTTGAAGTTCGTCTTGATAATCATTCTGATCGTAGAATCCATTATAATAATAAAAGTAATAATAAGTAATAAAAGCATTTTGTGCATGCCAAAGTGTGTCTTTCCTTGTCGTTTTACAAATAATTTTGTTACTCGTCATATCAAATTATTTTTCAAATCTTATTTCATTCATATTCTCATTGATTCACATTATTAAATTCTTCCTTACCAAACCAAACGTTGTTATTGTCTCTACTAACTAATACATTTTAAAAAGATTATGTTCATTATCAAATCCAAAGAAATCAATTTAATTTTTCAAATTCAACATTTCTTGAAAGACGTTTGATAACCTGTTAAAGCTTTCGCTTTGTAGTTTTTACTACTGCTGACGTTGCTGACATGTGAATGAGTGAATAATAATATAGAGCAATCTATTGTAAAATATAGGGCTATTGAAAAAAATAATTGAAAAATCATGAAATCGATAATGACAAATCAAGGTAGAAAATGAGTTTTTTATATACTATATTTAAAAATCACAAAAGTAGGCCTTTACATTTCCGTCAGCAATAATCACTATCTGTTATATCGCTATTATATACGAAGTCTGTCGCATTAGTCCCCAGCTAAACGTAAAAAATTTTGGCTTTAAAAATTCGATTATTTCTTCTAATAAAACAAGAAGAAGCAGCATCA
Source organism: Lepidocyrtus cf. nigrosetosus NNG-2020 (assembly GCA_027744615.1). Lineage (NCBI taxonomy): Eukaryota > Metazoa > Arthropoda > Collembola > Entomobryomorpha > Entomobryidae > Lepidocyrtus > Lepidocyrtus cf. nigrosetosus NNG-2020. The sequence continues at coordinate 143 of JAHZNK010000175.1, read as the reverse complement.
GCATCCTCGTCATCATCATTGCCTTCATGATCGCTTTCTTTACTATCGTATCGTCATCAGGTTTTAGAAGTGAAACTAGAGCTTGCTTACCAATACAAGAATTGTCAAGGTAATTGACAATTGAATTGCTAATGGAAGCTTTT
>JAHZNK010000174.1:0-13518 GCA_027744615.1 Lepidocyrtus cf. nigrosetosus NNG-2020 | reverse complement strand
TAACTACTTATACTCCTTATTACACCTCTTTAAAAAGCTGCTGCAACGCGGAGTTTTCTTTAACTGACGAAGTTTTAACAGACTCAAGACTCAAGGATATACTATAATAATTCGTTACAAGAGGACATGTAGTAAACTATTTAGAACTTGAAAACTTTCAAGCATTTTAATATACAAGAGGCAAATAGTTAAAAAGGATAAAAGGAGCATTATAATAAGTAAAAAGCTAAGAATAAGAATAAAGAAGCAGTTTTGTTCTTAAATTGTTATTATTTCATGTTACTTAAAAAACTGCATTGTAGATTCACAGCGCTATTTCTTTCAACATTTTTACTTTTAGTTGAGTTTTTTTATTTGAAGTTTTTAACAATTTGCAAAGTGTTAATGCACACGACTGCATAGGTATAATACTTGTTATTATATTAAAATCAAGAATTGTCGTTTCGTTTGCTGACATAACAGCCTACCGTACTCAAACAATGCATTGTAATAAAAACTCTCTTAAAGATGAACACGAATGAATAATCACTTGTTTTATCATGCTTATTGGGCAGCTGAAGAGGATTCGTAGTTAGTTTTTAGTTTTGGTTATGTTTTATTGAAATATGGTACTTTCATTGTTCTCATTACAATAATTTCGACTTGTAAATCATTTTAGACATGTTTTCTAATATTTATGGCTACTTTTTAAATTGAAAGCATTGTAAATACAGTAAATCCAGCTAACTTACATTTCTACAATATTTTTTCGACCGTCATTAATGAAAAGAGGTCGAACATACATGATGGATGTAAGCTTTTTATATTATTGATTTTAAAAACTCTTTGGCATGTTTTACACTTATTTTTGTATCTTCTAAATAGAATAATTTTGAATAGTGCCACGTGCAACCTGATTATCATTCTTTATTTTTCTGAGATGCTACTATACTGCAACTCTGCCTTTCTTGAATATTCATAACTGCCTGAAAACTTCCGCCCAGACTGATTAAGTGCAAGTGTAGTAGTGTGCTGCCTTTGTTAATTCCTCCATTACCATAGTTTGCTCATTAAACCGGTCCTGATAGAAAGAAAGAGTTAAGTTTGTGTCAACTTCTACTGCTTCCTTTCTAATGACTCAACTTGTAACCTTACTTGTTATTCTGCCTTGTCGTGATTTTGCATTATGCAGCTTCTTATTTTCCTCGGTTCTGCTGAATTACGCAATAATACTGTAAAATGCAACTGCATCTGGTTTAATAACAATTCACAACTTTAGTTTGAAAAGCAAGTAGTTTTTCAATAGGTTCTTTTCAAGTACAATTTAATCTCAGAATGTTTTGAATATTTTAGATAAAGTACCCATAGGTATCTTGTTTCAAAAGCAAGTAGTTTTTCAATAGGTTCTTTTCAAGTACAACTTAATCTCAGAATGTTTTGAATATTTTAGATAAAGTACCCATAGGTATCTACCCTAGCAAGTGCGATATGATTTGTTTTTGGTTAATAAAGGTTTTCCGGAAACAGAATTCACAATGCGAAAATAAGCCTCAAATCATTTAAATTTAGTAGACATGACGGAGCTGTTAAAGTATATCTCAAGTGTCAACGCAAACGTCCTTTACGCAATGTTATTACATTATTCTGCACTGTCGTCAGTAATATATCATATTTTAATTGAGGTGACAATAAGATATTTTGTATTCAGTATGGCACGCGTCACATCACTTCAGCTCTTGCACCAATCTCATCTCCCGCTATCACTATTCTCGCACAGGTTCAAGCCCAACAACGGCTTTTCTAATAAAAAAAACAGCATCAAGGAGCACAGAACATCAGAACATAGCGCTTTCCATTCTACTCTAGTAATCAAAGCTAAACCAAGCTATATTGTGCACTGATTTGAATTGTAATTGTATGGCACATGGCACACGTGTACCTAGTCATTTAAAAGAAAATAATCAAAACGCAATAAATGATTTCAATTATTATTCTACGACTGGCATAACTCAACTTGTGTAAACATTAAATGAAAATCCATTTGCAAAGTTATGAAGAAATTGTAGCAAAAAATTCCAGCTGCGTGTGTGCAAGGCTTATAAAGATACCTTCTTTATTTCTTCTTTTACGCACACTGCAAGCTCCTGTTCACTTTACTCAATGCAATTAAAAGCATGTTATTAAAGTTGCTGATGTAGGCAATAAAAATTGAAATCAACCTTTAGGTAAACTCCTAATAATTTGGGAACATTTGAAAAAAATGGTCTTTTTGCCCACTACATAAATTACTGTAGTGCAATGCGTGCTGCTGCATTGCATAACATTGTTGCAAATGAAGCACATGTCAGGTACTTAATTACGCTCTTTTGCATATGCGAGGTTTAATATGACCTGTCTTTAGAAAGAAGTAATTGGTGTAATATATGGCTAATGAACTAGCTCCTTTTGAACAAAATATGANCAAATGAAGCGTATGTCAGGTACTTAATTACGCTCTTTTGCATATGCGAGTTTTAATATGACCTGTCTTTAGAAAGAAGTAATTGGTGTAATATATGGCTAATGAACTAGCTCCTTTTGAACAAAATATGAAAAAAGTTTTTGGCTTGCACTCTTCATATTGAAAATGTAAGTTTAGTATCATCATATAAAATACTATTTACCATCATATATAGGAATCCTTTAGTCTTACTTTACTAATGGAAGTTAGGTTATCTATGATAAATGTTGATTTACTTATACACCTAATTGGTTAACTTGAATCGGGGCTTAAAAGTAGACGGTTGCATAATGTAATTTGCTATGATGGTTACATGCGCAATTCTAATTTCGCTGAATTAATGACGATTAGATTTTAGAGAAAAAGTAATTGGAGATTCTTAATTGAAAATATTTCTCATTAAATGATTAGTAATTTGGTGTTGTTTTGCAGAATTTTGGATAATCAAAATACTAAACTCGATTTTAAAAATTAATTAAAATCTGTTTAATTAATTTGTTTAACTCTGTTTATTTTTTACTTTCAGATAAGAAGCTGAGATCCAAAATCAATTTCGTCCCATCTTTCTAAGGCTAAAGGTAAGTTTTACTTTTCACTCATTCATCCATTGTACTTCTGTGTTCATTTTATTTACTTTTGCACTATCACAGAGAAGCCAAAATTATTTTTGCAAACATGACAAACAATCCAGTGTTGCCAATTCTAAAAGTCAACGTTATGTCATCACTAGTAAAAATAACTACCGATTAGTAATGCAACATTGCATTTAATTCTTTCATTCAGAGACATATGAAGACACAGGAACAAGATGCCCTTCTACTGTATTAATAATGTGTGCAACGAACCTTTCCTTTTAAATCTTGCCAGAAAAGAGACCATTCCCTATAAGCATGCCATAAACCTTGCCAAAACCAAATACTCCTGAGAGTTTAGCAAAAAATTCCAGAGTTTTCGAGTTGTGAAAGAAAGACCCAACTTTTTTTGCTTCTTCAAGTGTAATGCTGTTATCATACATTTCCCTAAGACATATTTTCAACATCATCATCATCGTCAACAACAACTACAGCAACACTCGCTTGCAGCTTAACGTTTTGTAACTAGCCTCAAGATAAAGCCCATCTTAATCTAATTATGAAAGCGGAAAGGATCTTACTACAACAAACAGTGACTTTTCGCTTTTCCTTCTCCATTATGGAAGGAAATGAGCCATTTCCATCCCAAAAACTTCTGAGCAGAAAAGTTAAGAAAAGAAGGGTTGAAAAAGAAAATATTTGAAAAATGCCAGGCTATGTGAAAAGTGTATGGCAAAAGTCATTCGTCCGTCTGTTTTTCCAGACATTTTCCAGGGCAAAGAGTAATAAAAGAAAAAGCGAATACAAAATGAATATTATACGCTTAAGGAGGACGGGAAAAAAGGCAACAATAGTCTTCCTCACTTTTGTGCGGGTTTTTAGATATACATAGACACATTCTTTTGCAAACAGAATTTTGAAAGAATAATGAAGTTAACTCGAATTTCTAACTTGATAAACAGAGCAGCAGCTCAACGATTCAGTCACTTGGGCTGGCCATGTATTTATGCATGGATGAGTGCATGCCCTCATAATAATAAACAGTCTGGTAAAATTACGACGATGATCATATCACAATGATGATGACAATGAAAGCGTTATAATGTAATAAGCCATGTTATTTTACAGCGTCTGGCCTGACCTTTTCAAACTTTTATCCTCTTATTATTAATATACGGCAACATTGCTCCTAAGGAGGAAAAAATTGCTTTCTCTTACCCCATAACATAATCATAATATGATAATCATATCATAACACTACTACGTTTTGCTAATGCAATATGCTTTTGAACTTTTGCTCTTGTTCTCATTATCATCAACTTTATCATATTTTCTGGAAATATTTCGAGATGAATAAGAACATTTATGCACAGAATGAAAGAATGGAAATATTGCTAGTTAGAAAATACATTTCGACATTACTGTTGGAAAGTATGAGCTCGATGCATTTATAGATGTAGCAACAAACACGCCACATCCATAACCATTTCCATATCAGAGTTCGTTTTTCTCCCCCTTATATGTTAAGCACTTTTTTTACTTTTTCTAAGGGCGACGATGCGCTGGTTAGCACGCATAAAAAGTGCATGGTTTTGGATGCGACTATATTTTTTGTCAAAAAAACGTATCTTATCTGAAAATGTCTTCTCTTTGGTTACTTTCTAAAAGGAATGATGCGCTTTTTCTTCAGCTCAAAAGTAAACTTTTAAGTAAAATTATTTTGGAGTTGATTACTCCCATATAATGTAAAGAATAATAATCTTATTAAATATACCACCACCAGGACCGCCAGCATAATCATAATCAAAGAACAAAGTTTACACATATCTCGTTCTCTTTTGTTATTACAGTTGTAAAAGACGAGAGCTCATTATTATTACAGTAATAATAAAAGCTCAGTTATCAGATGTGTGAGGGAAAGGGAAAAAAGTTTACGAGCCTTCTGGTCTTTTCCCTCTCCTTTCATTGCGGCGCATTATTACTTCTTTGTATTTCCTATGGTAGCACTACGCATATGCTACGCATGAATACTTGCATAATAAATCTGAAAGACTTGATTTTACAGTTTGCTTGGGATGATGGTGGGCGTGGGTGGTGCAGCCCATTCACAGCACTTAACGTTTATTTCTTTCATGTAATAGTACTTACCAACAACAACAATAAAGCAGCAAAAGCAACGTTAGCCGTGAATTTTTTTGAATGACAAAAAACTAAAGATACTTTTGAAAGAGCAATAATAAGAGGGGTTAAAATGTAAACATTGTTTACTTTGCGTTATTATTGCTATTATTACAATTCAGTTCCGGCTCGTTTCTTCTTCAAACTCGGATTTAAAATAAATGTTTTTCTGAACTTAAGCGTTTCAATGTTGCCCACTCTGTGTAGGTGTTTTTCAATGGTAGCTAAATCTGGAATGAACAAACACTGAAAAGCATGACTTCTTTGGATGAGCACTCTCAGCAGTACAGCCAAGAGACTGTCGAGCTGGACAAGTCCTGAGAGCCTCAGAGCAATGAACTGCTGAGAAAACGCTTATCATAGAAAACTCCTTCTCTCTCCTAAGTCTCCTTTCTAGAAGGAAGCTTATACGACCACGCATTACATAAAGCTGTGTCAAGTACCCGGGGGAACTATTTCTCGCCTACTGAGCATACATTATTATACAACACATCAGAGAAAGAGAAAGAAAGGAGGAGAATCAGTGGTGCGAGAAAACTTGACAATTTCACTTTGTGCATAAGGGGCAAAAACAGGTTAGGCATATAAGGAAAGGTATTTATACATATTATTTCGCTTTCTCTTTGTCTCAACACTTTGGTTTGCACGTTTGTAGTGCCTTATATCTATCAACTTTATTTTTCTCATGGCTTCCAGCTAAAAGTAGAGGATTTACGATGGAGCCAACTACAGGAGAAAAGACAAATTCGACAACGCATTTTCTCTTTTACTTTTCTGCTGATCAAAGGAGTAAGAGAAAGTAAGAGACATGAAGGGATTTTACTTTCCTAAAACACTGCCCAATGATACAAAAAAGGAACAAAATCTGGTTCCAAATAAATATCATCAGCTGTCTATTAAATATACAGGAGGTCCAAAGGAACCCGCTAAACCAAAGCCACGAAGAGAGAAAAGTGCATGAGCGGGCAGACAGTTTGTCTATCTCTTCTGGACTGGAACCATGGAACCAACACCAAAGACCATTTGGTTATGCTGCATAACGCAATAATGTGTAGGTTTTAACCTGAAAGTGGAGTTCGTATAAAGACAACTGACAACGGAATTCGTGTCGACATTCACCTTGATTTTAAAGCTGAAATTCAAACGAGTTTTGTATGCATTCTTGCCGTCATTTTCACCTTTGTTCTTCTTAAAGAAGTAAAATTTCTTTGTTATTTTCTGTAAATGTACACGAGACACAAATCAAAATGAAAGAAGACAGTTTTCTTCTCTTCTGTTTCCGCCTTTCTCTTTCTATCTCCACCCAACCCTCTGCTGTGCTCATCAAAAAAGGATGAATAAAGAAATAGAAAAGCTGAGGGAAAGTAAAAACCACAACAAAAGGGAAAGGAAATGTTGCTTCAAACCAAATCAAAAATTTCATTAGCTTTTTTGATTGCGTAATAAAAAAAAAGTTAATAAAAAATTGGAGCAGGGTCAAAGTTGGAATATTTTATTCGTTCCGCATTAGCTTTCATTCAAATGGGAAATGAAAATGAGAAGGGTGGTGGGGTTGGAGAAAGAAAATTGAAAGTTTGAAAATAAAGAAAACCAAGCCATGCGTGTATTTTTGTACCGTTACATCTTCCTCGCACAGTATGGTTCCTTGCCATATATATCCATCGAATCAGTCACGTTATATTTTATTTATCAATGCAGCTCGCTAGTAATTTCACGGTCACTGCACTACCGTTGACTTTATGCTTAAAAAGGTAGACGTGGTTGACTACTTATTGATTGACAATGAATGGGTTGAAAGCTCTCTCTGCATTCCGAGAGAACCAAAATGTAATATGAATTCATCCAACTACTTTTACATCGGTTTAGTACTTTTTCTGGGGTAATCAAGACTCGCGAGAAAAAGTATTTTTATTGCTATTCACTCATGTAATATGCCTCATCGAATCAGTCACGTTATATTTTATTTATCAATGCAGCTCGCTAGTAATTTCACGGTCACTGCACTACCGTTGACTTTATGCTTAAAAAGGTAGACTTGTTTACTACTTATTGATTGGCAATGAATAGGTTGAAAGCTCTGCATTCCGAGAGAACCAAAATGCAATATGAATTCATCCAACTGCTTTTACATCGGTTTAGTACTTTTTCTGGGGTAATCAAGACTCGCGAGAAAAAGTATTTTTATTGCTATTCACTCATGTAATATGCCGAGTTAATGAACTGCCTCCTAATAAACTTGGTCTGGCATGGTAAATAAATCAAACCTGACAAAATGCAGTATATTAACTAAAAACGGTGTCAGAAAAAGAGTTATTGCATAACCAAATTCTGAAAGCACGAACAAGTAGAAACTTGTGTTTTAAACTTTGTTAGTCAATAGCACGAACCTTTTATAAAAGAAAAGAAAGTTCTATAAATTGAAGTTCAGACCAAAAAACTAAACTTAAAGTGCATTTAGATATTTTCTTTTTCATTTATTTTGTTTGACATGAACCGACATGTAGGAGGAACGGGAGAAAGTACTTTGGGAACAATAGTGTCAACTGCCTTTTAACTAAACTTAAAGTGCATTTAGATATTTTCTTTTTCATTTATTTTGTTTGACATGAACCGACATATAGGAGGAACGGGAGAAAGTACTTTGGGAACAATAGTGTCAACTGCCTTTTGTTTTCATTCAAACAGTTTTTTGATGTCGAAAGGTTTCACTTTTGCTACTGCCATGTGCAACTGTATTATTGTGAACTAGATTCCAGTCCGCTATTTCTTCAGAATTATCTGATTTGGTTTTGTATAATATTGTTTCTATTTAAAGATTTTAATTTTGTTGGAATGATAAAAGAGAAAATACTGTGAATTGTCACCGTATAAAGAAACAATTGCTCTTTACTTATAAGTTAGAAATATAATTATTTTTGTTTCTGGAGTTAAAAATGACAAACACCATCCAAATTGTAAATTCAAAGACTTACAAAATTGTACAATCCAGCCTAATGAAATTTTCTTTGTATGCAATGATTTTCAATGAATTAAACTAAAATCTACATTTGGAACTTTCTGAAAAACAAGGAACTCTGTCTTCTGCTTCATTATTTTTGTAATACAATGAATTTTCTAAAGTTATTTAAAAGCTCACGTAAAACATCTTACATTCAATAAAATAACATGACCACATACCAGGGACATGGAATCCAAACGTTGCTTCGCCAAAAGCATAAATAAAGATTCAAAAACATTCAGGGTTTGCTCTGCAATCTCATTTTATTCTTGTCTGGCCTTCTTTATATCGTAGGGATGCGTGTCGTTGTTGTTCATCTTCTCATCTTCTTTTGCATCACAACTTTTCCTTTATGGCTCCCTTGTCTTCAAAGTACTCCTCGTGTTTGCAAATGCAATCTGGAAACTAAAGTAGAAAGAACTCCGAAGGACTGTTACTTTTCCGGAAGTGAGATATAGTTTAACCGGAGTTTTTCCTTCCTTCGTTCTGCTGCTCTCTATGTGCTATGTAAGATTTTCTTGTTGCTGATGCTACTACTGCTGCAGCAACTTAAACTTGAGAGAAAATTTATTACGGGCCGAGTTGGTAATGTCCTTGTTGAAATGCAGAGAGTGGCGAAAATTTACTTTTCGTCTTTCTCTTTTGTTTTCACTTCTTCAGAGCTACCATCATGACCGTCATTATAGCGTTAGTAGAGAAGTATAAAAGATAATATTGTGTGTGAGGGACTTGTCGTCCACAAATGAGGACAAACTACTCAAGAGTTTTCTCCTTCTTTCTTTTTATTCTTTTTTGTTTTAAGGAAAAGATAGTAGTCTAGTAGTACCCGGCAGGAGTTAAAGCACTATCGTAGAAATACAGACTGTTAATGTCCCAACGTCAGCCATAATACGGGAAAGTAGTTTTGCTTTACTAACTAGTTCCATTTCACTCCTCATCATTGTCATCATTATCACCGCAAAAACTTACCGACCAACTAAGCAGCCATTTCCCTTCATACTTGGTTTGGTCAAAAACTTACTTGCTTTTTGTTACATAGCTGTTCCAAATTCGAGGAAAATAATACCAGTAGCATCATCATCTTTTAGCACCATTACAACAATCTCGATGTCATTTTTTCTAACACCAGCATGATAAAATTTTCGAATAATAGGAAAGTTCATGTTATTTAAGGTTTTTTGGTATTGACTTCCTTTTAAATTTAACGACAATTAGTTGAAAAAGTTCGCATTGTAGCGGTTTACATGGTAGTTGTCAAATAAAAAGTTTACCATTTCCACCTACTCATATACCTACCTACGTTTGCCTTGGTACTTGTTGCAAGTAAAGAATATTGTAGAGTTCAAAGTATCATTCATTTTAGACGGCCTTTCATCTAATTAAAAGATATTAAAGATAGCCAAAGGCAGATTTAACATTGAAAACATGATTGCAAAGGGCTAATTTGGAAGCTGTACTGTTCTTCCTTACTAATATTCAAGTATTTTGAAGGTGTATTTAATGAAATCATTTTAAAAGTTTTTGAAAAAGGATTAAAAGGAAATGAGAGGCTCCAAGCAATTCAAAAAGCGTAGGAAGGATGAGTATCAGCAAGATGAGCTTAGTTTAGTCTAGAACTAGTCATTCCTCCTTTTTTAATAGAAATTTTTAGTGATTAATGCGAATGTTACTTTTTGCACATGGTAATAATCGCGCCAACAACAATGGCGCTACAACATTTTTTATACCTTCACTGCCGGTAAGCGTAGGTTGTTTTGGTTTTCATTTTATTACATAAAATGTAGTAGTAGAGTAGGTAATGAGGAGGAGGTTGTGGTTAAAATCGCATGGCAGCGGTAATGATTGCCACTGGCTAGTAATGTTGTGATGACGCCAATGTATGCCCACTACTGTTCATTTGTTGTGCTTTATGATGGGGATGAATTAAATTGTAATTTTTGTCAAATTAACGCAATGAAACATGTGTAGCAGAAGGTACTTGCAATGTTGATTGTAATTTTTTAAATCTAATGCCATATAACACACGTTTTCAAAAGTTGTAAAACATGCTTAATGATGTTTACTTGATTAAATAAAGGATTGACATAACGTTTCCCTCATCATGAGAGATTACACCCACCATCTTTTAAAATTACTTTTCTTGTATGCTTGCAGTTGGTTGTGGTAGATAAAACAGATTCGTTTTGCCATCTTGGCACGCAAAATTCATGAATTCTGTTCCTCAACCTGCCATCTGCTACTGTTTGTTGTCGATGGGTCCAATATTTTTTTAGAAAAAATATAATTTTGAGTTTGAATTGTTATTGAGTAACAGAACTCACTTCCTTGTAAAGTATATTCCAATCAAATAAGGTAGGTAAGTAAATATTGCTTTGAAGTAAATTGTTTTATGTGAATTTATTTCCAAAAGGAAAAGATATTTAAGCCAAAATTAAATTGTTACGATATAATGATTGTTTTCTTCTAGTTTTGGGAAAGTTTATTCTTATGAGCATTTAGTCAGAAAAGGTTTTCTAATAAGACAAATTAACTGGCATTTGAAAAGATGAAAAAATTCACCAAAAATGTACTATTTTTTGCAAAGACAGAGCTTACATAACAAAGACGTCAAAGATGCTTTGCTATGAAACTTTTAGGAAGAGAATTAAATGAAGAAAATATTTCTGTTGTTTTTTCACTAATTCTAGAAAAGTTGTTTATATATAACTTTGCAGAAGTAAATGAAGTAGCTTAGTGGCCTATTGCTGATACGTTAATGGATTTTGCCAGAATAAAAGTATTTTCATGGAAAGTAAAAACTTTCAAGTTATGTTTATTTGGCTCATTCGCTGTATGTTACGTTACCTTAAATGTAATACCTCATCAAATTCTACAGTGGTTGTTGTTGCATTGATATTTTAGGTAACGTGTCGTTTCAGAACTCATTAATTACCGTGATTAGGGAGTGGAAGAGTAAAGTTTTATTACTACACAAACATGACATAGCTAGAGGTTCATGACGTGGGACGCCGACGATGGACTCAACTGTTGTTGGTGTTGGTACTGGTAGTAAAAGAAGAAAAGGAAACGTGTATGATTGTGTACATTGTGTAGGAAAATAATAAAAAAGCTAGCATTCCAACGGCCAAAACAGACCGACTGACTGGCAGTCAGTCAGGCGGACTCGAACAGAAATAAATATATTTGATATAGCACGTCACGTCCCATTTATAATTCATTTTGAGTAGCCACCTATATCGGGAATGTTTGCTATCATATAATGTGTATTTTGTAAATACTCACCTTATTCTTTTTAATTCCCCTTGAATGACCTGTCGGTCACGCTATCATCAACTCGAGGTCCATATAAAGTTTATTTGTCTGCCAATTTTTCCTCTTGCCATTTCCACTTTGATTTTAACAAATACTACAAATATTTCAGTTGTGTTCTGATTATGACTTTTAGAGAAGCCATACTTTTAAGATTATGGTTCATTGCACAACGTGATTAACTAACTAGCAACGAGAGAAAGAACAAAGAAAATTTGTTTTGTTTATGAAGAAATAACAATTTTACGTAGAAACTCTGATTTAATGTTCTTTAAATAGACATACATTTAGGAAAAAGACAGGAATTTGTTGAGCAAATGAGTGCGTAAGGCACAGGATAACAAAACTATCAAAGTACTTCCGGCTTTATTCCGATTGTAAAAGAAAAGTTGTTGCTTTCCATTCGTAGTTACCACTGGCACCAAAACTCGAACTCGCCTAGTTCCATTATTAGTAGAGAAAATAGCCCAGTATAGTGTTATCGAAGGTGGTGGTAGGCCATTAACAATTTTTATGGGTTCGGTGTGAATGTTTTGAACATGCATGATGAAAATAAATGGGTGGAGGTTAAATTCTTTCTTACTTAGGCCAAGCAACAGAGTTTGCAAAGGTTATCAGAAAGGAAAGTGGAGAAAGCGCAGACTAACAAACAAAGCTAAATTCGACGCTGGAAACTGGCAAATTACTATACAAATGCATCGAATACAAAAGTGAAATTCAAGTATTATAAAGAATTCAATCGTTTCTTCTTTAACGTAACGTACTAAAATGTCTTTTATAGCGTCCTTAAAACTTGTTATAAACAGATTGATAATGGATACAGTTAGCTTATATTGTGTACCTACTCCAATTGCATAATTTTCATGCTTTTCCTAAATATAAACTGAAAAAGGCTTTTACTTTTTATTTTAAAAAAATTAAAAAGTAGAAAATTGGCATTCAGACAGTAAAAATTTGCAATGCAATTGAACAATTCCCATGAATCAAATAAATACATAACCATATGAATACAAATTTCAATTGCATTTGCCGTCCAATCATCTGAGTTTTTGATTTTCTTTGCGTCGGTAAAATGGAAAAAGTGCAATAAAACCACTTCATTTATCTATAAAAAGTTGAATGTCTGCTTTTTTCGAGAACTGCAGCGTATGTTAAGTACTTACATGTGGTTCCAGTTTTCTGTAAAATAAATAGAACTTGATTGAATCTATTTCTATAAATACATGATATGTACATACAGCGTTATAGCTTAAATATGGTGAGCCCATACAACTGTTAATATTTTCAGAGTTTGTAACTAAATATTTGCCTGTAAAATAGAAGCCGTGAAGCAGTCAAACAGAAAAAGATCAACACTTTCGTGTCTTTAATTAATCACGGCATTTTCCCTGTATTGTTCAACTTGCTTATATGGCATTTCGTATTGACTTTGCTTGTTGAAAAAGAATTGCTAATGAAAGGGAAAAAGAAAAATGGAATCTTTCTTTTTTTGTTACCAAAGAGGCTGAATTTTAATGAGCTCTCGTGTTGAAGCAAACATTTAACTACGAGAATTCAAAAGTTTTTTTCGAAAAAATATTACGGTGTTTAACAAATGGTAAAAAGACAAAAAGCTAATGATAGGACAGTATACAACACCATATGATCACACTATTGCATAATATTATTTTCAAATGAAAAGGTTAAGTTTAGTTATACTTTACAATAACAACACTGACGATCTGATTCATGATGTAAATGTATAGTTTGCAGCAGCCGCAGCTAGAGCTCATCAAAATAATCATGTTAACTCATTCTCTCCACTGTTTCGGTGCAACTCCTATTAAGCTTTTTTTGCTGAACGAGAGAAAACGTGATTTTATGACTTTTCAAAGTTGTTCGTCTTCCGAAAAGTTGACAGAATGTATGTGCATAACTTTGCTCATATGTGAGGCAAAGAAAAAGTAATAATGAGCAGAAATAAGTTTTGAAAAGTTTTATTA
>JAHZNK010000173.1:0-10444 GCA_027744615.1 Lepidocyrtus cf. nigrosetosus NNG-2020 | reverse complement strand
TGATATGTGAAAATCGGTTGTAGTAGCGTTCTGCTCCTGTTTACTTTTACAATAGTATATATTCCATTCTTGTCAAAATGATCTTTATCAGGAAATATCCTGCATACGCCATACGGAAGATACAGTATGTGATTCTGCTAAAACTACGTATCTAACTACGTATCTACGTAGTATTTCTTAGATTTTATGACATGATGATGATAGTGAGATTTGATAGTACATTATTATACAAACTAATGACCTTTAATGTGTTCAAGAGCGAACAATGCAGAAACTATTTAATATATATCCCTGCACTTTTAAATCATGTTTTTTTGATTCATGATATTAGGTTTTAAGTATGGTTTACGAATAGTGTTTACGATTATTAATTACGACAAAAATATAAAAGTAGAGAAGTATACTTCATGGATGAAGGACATTGGCAGAGTGTAAACCGACTAAAATGATGATACCCAAATACACTATAACGAGGTTATGCTATGGAGTCACTCTCATCGTCAGATGTAAAAAATCCACAGATTTCCCTTGATCATTGATACAATTCCGGAAATTGCTGGGATGAAACTGGCAACTCTTGTCAAACAATGCTTTATATATTAGAGTTGGTGGCGGATAAAGTTTTTTAGAAGCATATAATATTCAACTTTTGATATTCACTGGGAAGGGGACTTTTCTTTGCTCTACGGTGGAGAAAGCGATAAATCCTTTCAAACATAATACTTTACTATTATACAAACATATACCACATACTTTTTTAACTTCCTCTCTTCAACATCCATTTTCATCATACTTCATACTTCTTGGTCTTATTTTTCTTAAACCGGATGTAAGTGAATATAAAGTTATAATGTATAAAGGCTAGGTACGTAACTCTTGTTTAGCACATATAAGAAAAAATGATATTTCTAATGCAGGGTGAAAGTAAGAAAAAATTGAAGTTATGCAGTATTTTTCTTGTGACATTGCTGTCATCTACTCTTCCTTTCCCTGCCTCACATGTCCAAATCTACATCTAAAAAGGATATAGGATCAGCAGCTAGTAGCATTACTTTATCTGTTTTATTATGCATTTTTTTAAAAAAGGACGCCTATATGTGGGTAACAAAAGGGTTTCAGCATCTGCCTGTCTCCTGTTACTATATTTTATTTCCCACTGGGAGCAAATTATCCTGTATAAATATACATGGTTGACTGAGCCATCATGACATTATTGTATAATTTAAGTGTACAGTCACAGTCCCTTCTCTTTTTTGCTATGCATGAATATATATTTTAATTTTCTTAAAACTTTTCCCGCAAATGTTGATAATAAAGAAAATTATAAAAATTTATACCCTTCGAAAGTTTTAAACAATGGACCATTATGTAAATTTCATATCTAAAGAACTTTTTGTTAGATTACCATAAATTTGTTAACTTTTCCAATTCTCATGCAACAGCGCTCATCATCCATCCATTTATATTATTATTTAATTTGTACAGAGCTCGTTTCTCTCGCTTATGTAAAGTCAGCATTTATTTTATTGCTAGCATTGATTTCCCAGTTATTGTTATGTATCACATGCTCGCTAACAATTTCAATTTATATACGGACGTATGTGTTCACTGTTAAATCAAAAGTAATTTGGCCAGTAAAACTTGAAATGTTTTTACGGAATATTAAGGCAAACTAGTAATCAACTTGACTAGTACTTTTTCTAGAATAATTATTACAAGAGAAAGCATAATATATAGGTACATATGATCTGCATAGGACATTAAGTGAATTTCTTTCATGACATAGCATTTATTCATGAAATGGAATTGATGTTTTTAGAGATGATGCTTACAAAGGTTGTCAAATTCATCGTACATCGGGTATTGAGCAATTTTTGTTAAAAATGAATTGTAAACTTTTGAATGAACTTTCCATTCACATATGACTATAATTTTGCCCCCTTATGCATGCCATAAATTTAATATTTCAACAAAAATACTTTTTCCTTTTGATTACTCTGAAAACTGAAAAAGTTTATTTGCTAAAAAAGATATTCAATTTTTAAAAAACAAACGAAGCCGTTATATATAGTTACATTGTCTGTAGATGAAACGTGAAGGCAATCAGTTGAAATGAAAAGGCATCTCGTGTTATTTTTATTATTTTCTAACAAAATGATATTGCACGACGGAGATGGCAGATAAATGAACCGAATACACTCTCATTCTCCTCCTTTGTTTCTTTGTTTTTAACGTGGTAGTACCCACTATACTTTCACGCTTATATTCGTCTTCATTTATCGAGTTTATATGCAGAATTTTTCTCCTTTTTATTTAAGATCAACTATAGAAGAAATGCTAGATAAAAGAGGCAATGTCGCATGAAAAATTGAAAGTAAATGTAGAAACTAAAATTTTTTAAAAGTTTTGGACATTGCTTTACCATTCACAGAAAAAAATTTTTGCTTTGCCTCTTTCACAAAAAAAGTAAACTGGGAAACAAGAAAGAAAGAAAGAGAGATTAAAGACCATGGTTGGACACCAGTATAAACTACTTGAAAAGAAAGACGGCATCATTGGCATTAGTTCATGCCATGCTGTTTTGACACTATGCATGGACAAGTTAAAGAAAGTAGACAGCACAAAATATAGGAATGTGAACAAAAATGAGAATAAAAAACAAGAGGGAAAAAGAGAGGTTATACAAGAGCAGTTTTTTTCAAAGCGGCTTTTCCAAGTAAATACAGCTAATCCAGTAGGCTCTCTGTTCCAGTCCAGGTCAATTGAATAAATTTTCAGTTCACTTAACCTAGAAAAGTGAAGTAGGCTAAACGACTCAGCGCTAGACTTTATATTATTGCTTCAAGTTGTTTTAACTTACACTATACTACTAGAAATAAAAAATGATGTTGGAAATGAGAGTAGAAAACGATAATGGGATTGTACCGCAACTGAAACTAGTTTTTGCTTAATGTATATTAGTTGGCTATAAATGCTAATGTAAGTTAAATTTGTAGTTTTATGCACCAAAAGTACTATATTGTATATAGCAATAAGTATGATAAGAATTACCTATCTCCGTTTGTTTACTTTCATCCTCCTTTTTCACTTGTGGCAATGTTTCTGGAAAAACACATAACTGCTCAATTGTGTACGTCTGTGTATGTATGTGAGTAGGTGTTCCTTGGTTGAGTGCTGATACATTGCCAAAAAAAGGCCGTTAGTTGATTCCTCTTTTGGTCTACTTTAAAACTTGTAGTTGGAGGAAAGCTATCCTTTGGAAAAACACTGCGAGCGTTAAAACTATATAAACTTACAGTTGCTGCTTTGAATAAGATATAAAGTTTAAGGGAATAAGTTGGTACCTCTGGCAAGGTAACAGCTACTAGTAGTATATGCAGAAGATTGGAGAAATAGAATAAACAAACACGGGGAAATTCCTGCCGTTTCTACCGTAGTCATTGCAAAACACAAAGGGCCACCAGTATTACACGCTGTTTTGAAATAGCGACTGGACTTGGTAAAAGAAAAAAACTTTAGAAGAACTAAAAGCATCATCATCATCATCATTGGAGAGATTCATTTCTTAACTGACTGGTTTACTGGAAAAAGGGAGAAGCTAAAAGTGGAGAAAGAAAAAAGTTTTTATATTCCTATTCCCGTTTCATTTGGTGCTTTTCCTATCTTTTAAATTGCAAAAATGAGAGTTTGCTTTAAATGATTATTCTCCTCTTCGCGTACACACATTTCCGTCAGATGGGAAGAGTTGGAACCAAGAGGGAAGTAAAAAGTGAGATTAAATATGTGATATATGAAGGAAAAACTGCTTGCTACCTATACATGTTTTAGAAACATGATAATGATAAGTACGAGCAACGTTAGTCGACTGAAAAAGGGAAAAGTTTAGAAAAACTGTGAAGTTGCCAAAATCATAAAATAAAAACCACGCTACTAACATCTATAATAAATGAACTTTACAATATATTTTGTTTCAGGAAAAATAAGAAAAACAGCAAATACTTTCTTCTGATATTTATCTATACTGAAAAATGTGTCATTTAAAACCATCTTGCGATAAACAGGTTGTGTACGTACCTTATATATGCTGGTGACTAGCGCAAGAACAACACCTTTTTTGAAAAGATTTCGCCCCCATAGAAAAACGTACGGCTCATTTATCATTTTTTGAGCCGATTTCATCCTTGAGCCAAAAATGTTATGAAATTTGTAAAGAAAATAAACTTTCTTTTGAAAGGAATCTGCTTAAATTCAATAAAATTCAATTCTTTGCATTACAGCTTCAAACTAAAATATCAACACTTGTTATTTATTTTAGGTGCTGATATAAACTTAACTTTACTGTACTGGATAAGGATAACATTACTTTGGATGTTGGAACAGGTGTATCCATTTTCAAGCACGTGATCTACTTGTTAGTAAATGTTGAAAAAGTATAGAGGTTATATCCTGCCACAGGTATTGGAAGTCCTGGTTTTTATTTGAGCAAATCGATCTGCTGTGAACCTTACACATCGGCTTTGGTCTAATTTTTCTACTTTTCCTGTATGAAATGTGAACTGGGAATTACCAAAGTGTTATTGCCATTTTGGAATGACTGGTAAGTGGTTAAACTCTATATACAAACTTACATTCATATTAAACAACAGTATAAAGTAATAGAATTTGAGAAACTGTGTTATTGTAGTAGTCCACCCGTGACACTGTATCTGTATTTCCAACTCTATTTACTTTCACAGGAAAGAGTGGTCTTTTCAGAGTTTTGATTACACATAAAAATGAAAGAGATTTCTTTGGTGTTTGCACACATTTAATAGAAAAGTGGGAAACTATCTTTCATCCCAAGTGAAGATATACATAAATGCTATCAAGAGATATAAATATACATGAGTTGTAATATATGAATCCAAAAAAGTTTGCAGTGCATCAAGTAGAGAAGTAGTACAATGGCAGTAGTAAGAATGGAAGTAATGATTCTGACGATAATAATTTTTATCCCTGGGAGAAAGAGAAAGTGAGTGTGTGTGGATGTCCGCTCGTGATCTTTGGAAATAGAAATAAAAAGATGAATTGTTGTAGGCCCAGAAAGATTACTATCATCATCATTAAAGCAGGTACTATTAGATTATTTTTCTGAAAGAAATATTACCTTTTCTACTTTTTCCATCAGGAAAACCGGGATAGATTACCCTTGTGATAAAGAATGAAGGGAAGCGGAAGCAGAAAAAAGCTGGGATATATATGTGAAGCAAAGAGATCACGGATTGGCTTAAAGATATCCACTTTCCCGTAATAAAAACAAAGATAGTATCTTAAAGGTTGGGACTTCCTCTGAGGATAAAAAATCCTCTTTCCTGAAAAGGTGTTTGATTACATATGAGCTAAGGGGATGTGGAGAGGATGTATGGGATTAACTTGGTTCTAGATTGTCATATTAAATTTGGAGAAAAGATCTCTTGTGATTAATAAGCGATGGAAATGGTCATTTCTAGATAGATTCTTCCGAGAAAGGATAAAATGAAACTTTCCAAATACCAAGTTTGTTTTATGAACACACGACAAAATCAAAGGAGAGGGTAAAAGTTCAAGAAATTGGTATTTCCATGTTTGCGTCACCTACTGCTGTGCCATTTTGCTAAAAGATATGGATGTATATTTTAACAGCACTCTCATCATGTGCTCTCACAGTCCGATTTTTCAGATTATAGAAATGAACACGAAACAAACTTTTTCAACATAATAATTGGAAATATGGAAATAGATTTTTAAATGAATGTGGGAAATTTCAAAACAAAAACAGCTTTTCCAGTTAGTGATGATGAGGATAACTTTCTAATTTTATTATTTTACTAAACGTTTTGCTGTGGCTTGAGAGACGAAATATTGTTTTTCTTGAAAACAGGAAATTGAATTTCTTTTTCCATCTGCAAATGTATCCATTTCATGACCCCAAAAAATGGTGAGAAGAAGAGTAACTTTTGAATAAACAATAAAAAGCCGCAAGCCTGCTTAGACACTAGCTTGAAAAGTTGTAACTTTTTGTCAAATCTTTACTATTTGAAACTTAAGGACAACATATATCTATTTAAACTTATATACTAAAATCTGTAAGATTTTTTAAAATATTTTTCTAAAAATTCGATTTTTGCAAAAACGGTTTGCGAATTTGCAAAAATATTTGCATATTATTTGTCTATAAGCTATTCCCGTTCGAATGATATGCTACATGCCGTATGTTGCAATTTAAGATTTTCTAACGGTCACTTCTAACGGCTTAACCGTTAGGCCATAATTGCTGAAAATCTATACAGCAAATCCTTTGGTTCATACCTACTGCTTTGCCAAATTTGGTTGCATTCTGTTAAGGCATATTTGAGTTCTCGTGGGAACAGACGGACGGACGGACAGACAGACTAACATACCGTTTTCAAGACTAGCTTTTCAAGCTAGTAATAATGCTGCCTCTTGTGTCTTGGTGGCTTTTTAGTATTCAAACAATAAATGCAGAATGACAGTATCTTTCTTGTATCTAATCATTATCATCTAGAATTAAAATGAGGACCCACGGAGAAATTGGAGAATGTCGCTAGCCTAATACATACCTCAACGTCTAATTTTCTCTATAAACTCTCATGCTTAGATATAAGATTGTCATCACCATTTCTCCTCACTACTTCTCTCACAGTTTTTAGGATATCATGTATGTGAACCAAGAGAATAATAAATACAAGAAAATGTAACAAAAGGAGAGCGCCAAACGACATAGAGACAACAAGAACAGACAGTGTTATTCCCTTTTCACGAATTTACATTCCACCCTCCCTTTCTTCCTTTGAGTAATAATACATTAGATGCTTCCTCCAACTCATTTGCATTTCCATAATATACTAAATCGTAAACTCAACACGAACTCGCAACCACCAAAAAAGACTACACTTTATTGAAGAATGACATTATGACATAGCTTTTCCCTATTTCTCAAGGCAAAAAATGTGCGAACAAAAAGGAAAGCGATACACATCATGAAGAAGATAATAATGAGGGTGGAGAGGTAAATGTCTAACCAAAAAGTGGCGGAGAGAAAGCAACAATGCGTTGTAACTTCCCTTTCCTTATGCACTTTCTCTAACCTCAACATCGCCTACTACTTTCAGCACTTTATTTTTTCACTTCCTGCTATAAAATGAGGTATACCAGTACCAACATCATTCAGCATTCGTATATTCAAAGTAATTCGTTTTCCAAAAATGAAACTGAAGGGCAACATTGTTGCAATCTAACTTCTGTCAAACATTCAAAGAAAACAAGAATAAACAAAATTCAAAAATGTTAATAAATTGTAACAAAGCTTGCTTTTGCTATAGAAAGTAACAACCTAACAAAAGGGGAGTCATTTTTCTTGTAAATTTTGATATTTTGAGTTACATACTCGATACTAATTCTGCATATTTAAATTACTGTAGAATAAAATATCTTTCTTTTACTCTGTAGCTTTGATGCAGCTTTGAATAAAACGCATTGGTAACTTTGGTTCTTTACGAGGAAAGAGATGAGGGCCAGAGAGTTTTCTCCCTAGTTTTCACCCTCTCTAATCTTGAGTTTATGTTTTTTACATAGCAAATGTTACATAATAGAGAGCAAAACATAATTCCGTAAAGCTCGTTATTCTCTCAGAATTTTTTTAAAAAAGAGCTGCAACACATTTTCAACTAATGAAATCCTGTCGTTGTTGTCATAAACATTCAACATAAAAAACTTTCACGGAAAAATGAAAGAAGAAAATAGGGTTTATAATTACATTTGACACTGGCTTCAGCTTTAAGTTGCACTATTTTTTGTGTTACTTTCTAATACTGATTATGTAATACTCATAAAATAAAGGAAAATAATCGTTACCAAGAAAGTAGCAACGGTAAAATACTCCCTTTTGTAAGTCACGCGTTAGTATAAGTCACATGAAAAATGAAAGGAAAGCTCCCTTGCTGACAGTGTGATAAAGTATTTTAATAACATCGTTTGAAATTATTACGTATTATTATGACTGTTGCGACTTAGGGCTAACATAACAGTAATATGCAATAGTTTCGTGGCAGGGGTACAGTAGTAGGGGTGAGAGTGTGAATGAAAGGAAAAGAAAATGAAGTGCATTCCATAGCTCTCTCAATTCATTTTGGGAAACTGCTGGTGGTAGAAATAATTTTATCCTCAATATTATGCAATACTGGATGCATAACAAAAGTTTAGTGAACCGAGTGATAGGGGCAATAATATTATATGATTCCCTGACGACTTTTCCATTGTTTTCCAAGTGATTATGTAAATGATGAATGGAAAAGACATTGCGCTACGTTTCCATTATTCAAAATGCAACTCTGTCGCAGTTTTATGTTTTGTTGGAGGCTAGAAAAGTAATTGTAGCAGAGTGCATACTGCAGATGCAAGGCTGTGTCAATTCCTTTGTTAATCATAATGAAACGATGTCGTCATTTTTATTAAGATTGTTATTTGTAAGGAATGAATGGGAATAGAAATTAGTTGATGCAGTTTGATGTTAAAACTTTTAGCTTCAGAAGTTTGTCCGCAATACGGCCAGCAGCTAAATGAAATTATACGAGACTTCATTAATTTTAATTGTAGGTATGTATGATGCTGGTCAAACGTCAAGTAGGTGTTTTATTTTGAATCAAGGCTTATTTCATTTCTTTTCTTATACTAATCTTATAGGAACACAAAGGTAGAATAGTTGTCGCTTATAATATTAAACAGAAAATCCAATAAACAGCCATTGATCTATCTATATCTTTTTGGCTGATTAACTCTAACTTAATAAACTAAATGAGAAAATGAACTACAGATGATCTCACAAAATACCAGGTACACATCAAAAATTTCATTTGTAAAAATATATTTACGAGTACTTTTAAAAGATAATATTATCAAATCAGTCAACTTCAAATAACATGAAACCCCTTGACTGCTGATAATAAAACCATCAATCCAATACTAGTCAGTCGATATCAATCATTAAAAGATTACTGCACCTGGCCAATTAANCGAGTAGTTTTAAAAGATAATATTATCAAATCAGTCAACTTCAAATAACATGAAACCCCTTGACTGCTGATAATAAAACCATCAATCCAATACTAGTCAGTCGATATCAATCAGTAAAAGATTATTGCACATGGCCAATTAAATAAAATTATAGATTGTCACTGGTTAGCAATGATAAAATGTTCTTGACTTGTACATAACCTTCTTAGTTTGTTTTCGTTTCAGACCAATTCAATGAAATAATAAAAAATGGTGCGCACAGTATTTACCTGGTGCTTATTTTTGAGCATCTTTGCTATTTCAGCATCCGTTTCAATACATAGTCCTGAATCATTTTTCAGGAATGATTTAATTCATCCTGATGAATTGACTGTGACTGGGGAAAGATATGCGGCAGGACACAAGATTTTAAAAACCACAGTGGTAAGAAAATTTTAAAAACAAAGTTGAATTAAACAAACAATCAAAAGTGTTAATGGGCAAAATTTTATAAAAGCCAGAAGTTATCGCAAATGCCGGATATCCCGTAGAAATTCATCACGTGACAACCGCAGACGGGTATATTCTGGAGTTGCATAGAATTCCTTATGGAGTAAAATGTGGACAAGCAGAAGGCAAGCGCGTTGCATTTGTCCAGCATGGATTGTTGTGTGACTCATCCAATTGGGTTATCAGTGGCCCAGAAAAAAGTTTAGGTATACCTAGCTTAACTATTAAAATAAAAAGGCTGACAATGAGTTAATTAAAAAACAATTAATTATAAAAGTTTTCAATCCCGATGTTGATAAAGACGCTTTCTGGACTTTTAGGTTTGGAACTATCATACACTGCTAATAATGAAGTAAATTGTAAACATATTAGCTAAAACGTCCTTTACTTTTACAGCTTTCACGAAATGGGTGTGTATGACCTTCCTGCCAATTTCGACTAGTAAGCAAAAAAAATATTTTGAGAAATTAATTCAAATAAAATGCATGTATGTATTTAATCAGTATTTTATGTTGATAGCGTTCTTGATGTGACTGGAGCTGATGGTATTTATTACTCTGGCCATTCAATGGGAACAACAATGTTCTGGATAGCTATGGCAGAGCGTCCTGAATACAATTCTAAAATCAAACTGATGAATGCATTAGCTCCAGTTGCATTCACAGAACACATGATTTCCCCAATCAGATTGATTGCTCCATTTGCAAGTGATATTCAGGTGAAATTTAAATTAATTAAATTATTTAATATAAATTAAAAACAAATCTGGCTTACACACAGCTACAATAACTTTCTGTAAAATTTCAGTGGCTTTTGAGAATGATTGGAGTCCATGAATTTGCTCCATCAAGTGAATTCTTTGAAATAATTGGGAAGTTATTCTGCGAAGTCAATAATCCATTCC
>JAHZNK010000172.1:0-10444 GCA_027744615.1 Lepidocyrtus cf. nigrosetosus NNG-2020 | reverse complement strand
TATTACATTCATTTATAATACCCGTCATCATTTTATTATTAGACCAGAGACCAAAAAGCTGCACTGCCCTGCAATCATTCCCATCAACATCATCATAATCTCTCGGTGAAAATGCCAGGAGTATAAAATGCTCCAGAAAAAAAGAGAAAGGTCTAATGGGACGTCGCACGCAAGCACCGGAGAAACTTATTCTTTTATTCACCACCACTTTGCAAAAATAACAGAGCAAACTAAGAAAAACGTATTTAACTTTTGGATATTCCAAAAAACCAGAATTCTTGACTTTACACGTCCCATTATACCTAGTATTTTGTGAATACGTTTTGTTGAGATATTTCTGAGAAAAAATAGTAAAAGTGATTTGATTAGATGGAATAAGTCCGCCGGATATGGATATAGAGCTGTGAAGGTCTACTTCACCTTCTGCTTTTCCGTTTCTCATCATCGTCATGATTTGCAGCAGAAACGAAGCAGAAAAAGGAAAAGTAAAGTGGCAGTTTAGAAGCGAAAGAAAAGCAATAGATTAACAGTCTCTGGACTTGGTCGGTAAATGCCAGACTTTTGTTCCCAGAGAATAGTTCAAAAAGTAAAGAAAAATGGCTTGTAGTGATTTGTGTTGCATTGGAACAAAAAGCCGACTACACTCCTTTTCAGTTAGAATTTAGACGAAAGTGAAGAGAAAGAGCGATGAAATGGTTTTGGGAGTGAACTAAATAACAAGCATTTTCAGATTGCTTGACTTTTCTATTAGGTCAGAGAACGTATACACATCAACTTGTTTTTGCAAAGATTCAAAAGACTGGGATAAAGTGAGAAACACGTTATTTAATTTAATTTATCCAAAAATATAATTGCATAGATTAGTTTAGTTGATACAATGCCTTCATGTCTGCAATCTAAGCTATGTCTTCCAAAATATGTTCACCTACCCGGCGTATTGGAGGCATGTTTGCATTGCGTAAGTACCATAAAACGGAAATTTACATATCGCATAAGTAATTTGCAGTAATTAGTATTATCCATATAATATGAATTGTGAATTTGTGTCTACTAAAGCTGTACACAGGATTTTTTGTGATAGAAGCAGCTACGTATGGATTAATTCTCGAACAAAAGGTTGGATGGATTTTTAATAATTTTTAAATTATTAAACCCAAAAATTTATTGTCAAAACCGATAATTTATATAAAATCATATTTTCGAAGAATTTTTCAAATTTCAGTTTCATGGCGTTCTACAAATCGTCCTTATCAACTTTTACCTGGTTCTCCTCTGTTTGGTCTTTATCCGTTGGAACATGGATATGAACAGTTCAGTTTGTCACCTTTTGATTTCCATTTTAAGTTTTATTTTAACTCTGTTCGTTGGAAAGCTGATTTTAATGTACATTGACTTTATGGAGAGACCTCTTCGTTCCAAAACAAAAGTAAAGGGGCACAGTTTTCCAACTGATCTTTACAATAATCATACTGGAATTCATCAAGAGCAGCCTCTCAATGAAGATTTGGAAGAACGAGAGTTTAGTCATAGTGGCACTCCGTTGGAAGATGAAGATGACAACTTTCCAAAAAAGGTTCTAGTCAGTAAAATCATGAAGTTGGATCCGTTAATTGTCATTTTGGACATTTCTGTTTACCTATTAATTTCCATTAGTTATATCGTCATGTTGTTAAAGATTAGTTGTAGGTTAAGAAATAATTTTAAATTATCCTTGAACGGAGGACTTCCTCCTCCACCTCCACACCAACCTGGACAGAGAATGATTTATCCTCCGTCGTTCTATGAGATTAACTCAAGTGAAACTTCCATTGTGTCTAGTGGCTTAACTACGCCTTAACTTTTAATTCATATTTTGAAGTCATTGAAATAAAAAGATAAAAGATTATACGAATTTTTAACAATTGACTTCATATTTTTTGATATGGAATTGGGTTCCTCGTCTTCAAAATGAAATTGTAGCCACGGACTGGCGTCAGAACAATGGAGGTGTCCAAAGGAACATCCTTCAACTTATCGACAGTAGATAATTCAAAATGGTGGAGTATTCGTGCTGCAACAAGCTTCATTTGAACTGTGGAGAATTTATGACCTAGACAGTCTCTCCTTCCTTTAGAGAAAGGGATGTAACAGAAAGGGTGACGAGCAGTAGTGTTTTCTGGAGTGAAACGAGATGGGTCAAATTTTTCTGGATTGGGAAAGTATTTGGAACTTTTGTGGAGGTCAGATGGGAATACAACGCATGTTGTTCCAACAGGAAAAGTAATATTCTCACCTGTAGTTTAAATAAATTACAAAGCTTAATTAAACATATCATACCAACTGAACTTTATTTAGTTTTTAAACATACTCATTTGTAAAGGTGATTTGAGTTTCCGGGCGAACATATAAGCTATTGGGTACAGTCTTAGAGCTTCTTTTATGCATCTTTTCAGTATGTTTCAGTTCGGATAAGGCCGACATTGTAAAATCTCCATTTGGACATTTTGTGTCGTCATTTATGATTTTATCAACTTCTTCTTGGCATATTTTCTACATTGGGCAAACATATTTTCTGTATAAATTTTCAATAATGTATGATACAAATGTTAATTTATAAAACTCCAGAGTTTACCTGATGCTCTGGATGTAGAGCCAGGAACATAAGCGTGAACTGTAAAGCTGCTCCTGAAATTTGGAGGAAAATATTACAGCAAATGTCATGTATGTAAGTTAGATTTATAAACAGAGCAAAGCTAAATGAGAATGAGAGTAAGATACAGAGAATGTTATTACCTGACGTTTCGTGACCCTTTTTTTAAATTAAGAATAAAAAATTACTTTAAATTATATCAATCACTAAAACAATGGATATGTTCTCTCCCGTCATAATCATTCGAAAAATATCATGTAAACAATTTTAAAAGCTTTTTTTACTAGAATCTTACAGCACTAATCATGGTATGCGCTTCCTCGCGAATTTCAAAATCTTCCAAACCTTTCTCAAGCATTGCGTCCATTACTGTTTTATTCCGAATTGTGTCAGTGATGGGCGTTTTTTGGGAGTTGACTGTGCGTGATTCTCGCTTCCTCGCGAATTTCAAAATCTTCCAAACCTTTCTCAAGCATTGCGTCCATTACTGTTTTATTCCGAATTGTGTCAGTGATGGGCGTTTTTTGGGAGTTGACCGTGCGTGATTCACGAATTATCTAAAGTAAACAAGTTATAGGAAAAATAAAAAATGGTTTGAAAAATTTAGTAATGCTTGTAGACGTTGAGCAAATTTGAAATTGAAAGTCATATTAGATTTGCGTGATATTAACTTGAGAAATGTAATCTTTAATATATTTCTGATTTTCTTCATAAACTTTGCGAAATGGATGTAATTTCCATATCCACTTGATTTGCATCCAAGGACGAGACACTTTAAACCAAATGTATTCTTTCGTTCTGCAAGCAATATTTCAAGAAGAATTTTGTAAAGGTTTTCTAAAACGATTTGGTATTTTACATTACAAGAAGACTACCTCTCAGCTTCTTCGAAAAACTTATCGAAACCATCCGGTGAGTCGTTAAATTCCACTCCCATTGCAGTTTCTAAGAATAAAAGTAATAAATAACAGTTAGATGCTTCAAGATCTTTTATTTTGCATTCATAGTCNCATTGCAGTTTCTAAGAATAAAAGTAATAAATAACAGTTAGATGCTTCAAGATCTTTTATTTTGCATTCATAGTTAACCATTGTAGTACCACAGATTATTTTCAGGAGGCTTTCATAGATTGGATTTTGAATAGGTTTAGCCTTTCCATCTTTAAAGGTCAATTCCAAATCATGCATAAGCTGTTTTGAATATTTGTTGAACACTTCGAGGAAATGAGGGAAGCACTTGTAATTAAACAAGGGTGAGAACAGTTTCCGTCTTACTCGCCATTTCTCCCCTACAATGACAAATGAAAACCATTATTGGGGCAATGTGCGATTATTAATTTAAATATACAATTTGTAAGTTCAGACCCTCAGAAGTTACAAGTCCTCCATCGAAATAGTCAGCTAAAGCTTCGTACTCCTGAGCTTTTACAAGATGACCATCCTCGGTTGACGATAACAATTTCTAAACATTAAATAGGAAAGGATTAGCCAATAATAGTCAAGTTTTTTTAAAATTTTTAGTACCTCCACTGCCTCTGCCGATGTTAAAACTATTACTGGCTTTGATCCAATCCGTAATCGGTAGAATGGCTGGTATTGTTCCGCTAATGACCCCAATTTCGCAATGATGTCATTCACCGTCAATACTTCCAATAAATTCCCAATCAAGGGTAAACCCACAGGACCGGGTATTAGATTTACAACGTTTTGACTTCTGCGAAATAACTTTCGTTCACCAAAGTTATAAATCAGGAGAATGACTGTCAACAAGCTTAAAATCTGCAAAGCTAAATAACTAGGTTTATCTCGATCATGTCTTAAATGAATATGAAGTTCTGTGATCCAGGATGAGTTTGAAATCTCAACCAAATTTTGAAGTAGAAACATTTTCAACTAAATTTGGTAAATAAACAGTGTTTAAGTTCTTTAGAGTTGTTGGAAGGTAAAGATGTTTACTATATTTAAATAAAAATCAACAAATGTATAATCAACATGATTCATTTTAAATCATGATCGATGAGCATTGAACTGAAAATTTATTTATTAGTAAGACTAAGACAGGGTTAAATTGAGTTAAATATCCAATTGATGTTCGTAATTTACTGTGGGAATGACAGCTTATGCAGATCTTTTGCAGCTTATGCATCATACTTAAAAATAAATTAATAAAACATTTCACAATTAAACTTTTGTTTATTTTTCTTTTTTGGTTCCCACATATCATAAGTTAAATGAGATATTGCCATTAACCAATAAAAAAATCTTCTAATTCCGTTTCACTCCTTTACTGGCTGTACTTTATTACGTATAAATCAAAATCTCATTGGTAAGCCAGATATGTTACTACCTATTCCAACTCGGACTCACATGCAAAAAAATGTACCCAACTTGTACAGCGTAACGTAATAATACCAAATGACCTTCTTTCTCTTTTTCCGTTTATGGCCTAACGCATATTCATCCGTTTCCCAGAATGCAACCTTTTATCTTTATTTGCTTAATGCATCCATTATGAAAATACAATGCAATGCAATTAATCATCCATTACTCCATTGCCTTACCTACCTTGTACACAGGATGTGTCAAATATGGTGTTATTCTTACTCACATGCAAAAAATGTACCCAACTCGTACAGCGTAGCGTAATAATACCAAATGACCTTCTTTCTCTTTATAAATTTCCGTTTATGGCCTAACGCATATCCATCCGTTTCCCAGAATGCAACCTTTTATCTTTATTTGTTTAATGCATCCATTATGAAAATACAATGCAATGCAATTAATCATCTATAAAATATTTAAATGGATGGATTTCGAATGATCTAACTGTTTAAAATTAAGAAACCTGGAACAATGAAATAGTGCCTTGAGGGCATTTATTATTATGATCGCTTTATTTGTCAAAATGCAATTTATCCTTTATATGCTCCTGAATCCACTAGAAAGCATTGTCCTGTTAAAGTTTTTGCCTTATCGCTGAGTAAGAATAACACCATATTTGACACATCCTGTGTACAAGGTAGGTAAGGCAATGGAGTAGCAGATTGAATGAATTTTTGCTTTGCTTCTGTGTCAAACGCAGTTGATCCCATTTTTGTATCATAAATCACGGTTGGGTTGACCTTTATATTGCAAAAACAAGCTAAATACCTAATTCAATATAAGCAACATCTACTAAAATTGAAAATTGAATTTTTTTATCATACCGAATTAACTCGAATTTTATGTGGACCAAGGAATGTTGCAAGAGTTTTAGTTAAACGATCAATTCCGGCTTTAGTCATTGCATAAGCAAGAAGAAAATCACAAGGAACGTGTGAAGCCTGCAAAAATTATTGCAACATTTTATTTAAATATAAAAATATGCAATATTCAAATGAGTTGTTAACTTACGACTGACGAAATGTTTAAAATACAGCCACCTTTTCCATTTGCAATCATTTTCTTTGAAATGACTTTGGTGGCCAACAACGTTCCTTTCAAGTTGACGTTGAATAGCTGGTCTAATCCACTCTCCGTTAACTCTTCCAAAGTTTCCGATACGGCTATTCCCGAGTTGTTTATGAGGATGTCCAGATCATCTGGAATCATTTCCGTCAACGTTTTCTCGCTTTCATTCCATTTGGTGATGATCGCATAAAATTGGTGTTATGGATGGATAACTATTTGCCAATTCTTGTAGCTTTGATGCTGTCTTAGATATGGCGTAAACGGTTGCCCCGTGTTGGAGTAATTCCTTTACAAACGCTTTCCCAAAGCCTATTTTTATATTTTGAAAATACATTTGAATTAATTTATGTGTCATATTAAACTTTTTAAAAATAGTAACTTCCTTACATCCAGCTGCCCCTGTAACTGCAACTTTCTTTCCTTGCAGCTGAAGATTCATATTTTTATAATGTTATCTAATTTTATTACAGTAATTTTGAGGTCACGGCTAAAATTTGCACACAAAATATGCTAAGCCTTTCTTTCGCGTTTTCTAACTAAGCTCGAATGAAGCTTGCTCCAGAATTTTGACAGGGCTTTTAACAATTTTTTTTAAAAAATGTGCTCGCAAACCATTTTTATGCGAATTCTTGCGATAACATAGGTATTTGATTACAGCGAAAGCAAATGTTAAAATCCATGCATTGTTTTGACCAGATTGCGTGATCAAAATCACACACATTATAGGTAGATTTTTTAAAATACATATTTTTTGTTTGGAATTTTTATTTTTGCGACTTTTTCGTTTCTAGTTATGCAGATTTTCATCGTGAAACACGCCAATTATAAGCAAACAAAATCCTGGACCTACCTTTTCGTAATATGTATATATTATGGAATAATATCAGTGTTTATTTCTCTCCAAAAAATAGAATAGGTATTTAAGTATTTTAGACTCAGGAATGTTAATTCCATTACTTAATCATGATTTGTCCCAGAGCAGCAGAAAAATTATTCCGAACACGTCCTTCACCTCTGCCAAAATTGAAGATTATAGCAAGATTAAAATAACTAGTGACATATTTTCGTAAGATTTTTTGGTTTGGTTTGGCATTAAATCTAATACTAACTATTACTATCCGTTAATGATGTGTCATATAAGATAGATAATATATATATACCGAAAAATATGTTAAATCATAAGCCTTTGTTTAGATTGAGATAAAGAAATAAAAATCCATTTTTTAAGTTTTAAACATGTTTTGGAATCGGGTCAGTTTATTGCAAGTTTTATCTAAAAATATGCCACTATGCAGAGTTGGTTACAGAAGATTATAGGATTAGGAATTAGGAATACCATTTCAGGGAAATAATGGGGCAGTGGGCGATTAACCAGTGTGAAGAAAAATTATTTGATACGTTCAAACACATTTAAGCAAACGAGTATTTTAATAATAATTCAATTTATTTTGCGAATAAAGTAAGCTAGCTGGAATTTTGCAGCTGCTTTGTTTATTCTTAGAATATACATAATCAATCAGAGAATTCTAATTTAAGTAGCCAAAAATCCACCATCAACCGGGATGGTCGTTCCATTAATCATCGCTGCGTTGTCACTGAGCAATAGAAAGATAATTCCAAAGACGTCTTCCACCTCTGCAATATAGAAATATTGATTTCGATTTCAAAAAGTAATACCTTATATACACTCCACTGGTTATACTAAAACTTAGTATTACATAATATGCTACTACTTCCATTAAATATTTATATATACCTGCAAATTTTCCAAGAGGAATCTTGGAAAGCATAGGTCCTGCTTTGGATTCGTCAGACCAACCAGCTTTACCCATTTCAGTTAAAATCACTGACAAAATAAAATAATATTCCAGCAATGTATACAATTTCATTACCTATGGAATTACTAATTACATACTATCAATGCATCTCCGGATGCTTACCTGTTGGATTAATGCAATTTACTCGAATATTGTAAGGACCAAACTCAAGCGCCATGACTTTGGACATAATGTCCAAAGCACCCTTAGTCCCTGCATATAATAAATGGTTTTTAAGAGCAGCTTGGGAAGCTTGCGAGGACATGTTCACGATGGAACCAGATACCTTTCCTCCTTATCATGTCCCCTGCTACAACTTGGGTCACGTTTATAATTGCTTTCACGTTTATGCCAAATAATCTACAGATTTTAACACCAAATTTAGCATTTTTCTCGCAAAATTTTGTATAATAATTTATAAAATTCGACAAATTATCAAATACTCATCAAATTTCTCAGGTGTAGATTCCAAAACAGATTGGTCCACAGAGCATGCTGCGTTGTTAACCAACCCGTCGATTGGCAAAACAGCCTCAACTGCCTTTCTAGTAGCATTCCAATCAGCCAAGTCCACGCAAACCGTTTCAATGTTTGAGTGTTCTGATTTCAAAGAATCTAAATCCGATTTTGTCCGGGCTAACGCTACAACCGTTACTTTTGGTGAACTTTTTGCCAAAGCGATTGCAAGCCCGCGACCAATACCTATGGATTATGAATTGGTATGGATTAATTTAATTTGTCATACTAGAACTTTCATTACAAAATATTTGTACAATCAACCTTTTGAGCATGATTATATAAAAATATTTTTTCAAGACTATTATAATTTACCTCTTCCCGCTCCCGTGATCAAAATCCTTTTTCCTTCGAAACTAATATTCATAATTGTAATATTTCAATACTAAAATATACTAGCTAGAAAAATATAATTAGCAATTAAAACGTGATGAAAATGAAATTTTCAATGGCAAGGTTTGTAATTAGGGGTTCTAAGGAGGAATATTTTATGAATTTGTGCTGGTGTATATAAGCACTGTTTAATTCCAATTTCTTGTTTAAGTCTGGTCTGGTCTTGGTCGATCTATTTGCGTTTGACCTTTTCCTTTTTGACATCATGTGCATCGTATTTACTAATTCATATAAAATCTATTGAGGTTTTAGTTTTCATCAAATAATGAATAAATAAATTAATTTATTCATAAAATATGTTCAAGCTTGCTGTGTTTAGATAGCAAAAAGTGATGTCGGATTTGAGAAAGAAAGACAGATACTCCTTTATCAAGATTTGGAGTGATATAACTGATAGATTATGACCTTTATCCATATCCCGTCATGTTCCATCTTCCAAGTTAAGACGCTTAGTTTACTTTGATTTGATGAGCATATCCATATTTAGTAGGTACTATGCATTTGTAAACTCTAACTTACTGACTTAAAACTGATGATGCATGAATAGCTCATATAAAGCTTATCCTATTTAATGAAGCCGATGACATAATAGATCAGTGTTGTAAATAGAAATAAGCAGATAGCATTTTATCGATTAATTGGAAAGTGAAAATTACAAATAAAAATAAAATCCATTACATTTGGGGCAATATGAAACAATTCTGGTATTTTGTCGTTTCACTTTCTTACTTCAAAACTTGAAGGCATCAGTGCGCAGCTAATTGTAATTTGCAACTGATTGTTACCGCAGCTTTCTTATTGCTTATAAAAGTATTTTGAATTAATAATTTCATCTATTGCGCCAAAAAGCCACCATCCACTGGGATACAAGTTCCAGTAATCATGTCAGATTTATCACTCAACAACAAAAATATTGCTCCAAACATATCTTCAACCTCTGCAATGATGAAATAAAGCCCGTTGAAACGATCTCACTTACTGCTCAATTTTTTAATTAAAACGCGTCTAAAAACATTGTTGTAAGCGAACAAAACTTACGCGCAAACTTTCCAAGTGGAATCCGTTCCAACATCCACTTTTCTTTCTCTATTTAAAAAAAATCTGTAGTTGAGCAATAGGTACTTTATATGAAGGTAAGAAATAAGAAATTTATATGTTAAGAAAGATACAACCTTACCTGGATCAGCCCAACTACCAGCTTTCCCCATTTCCGTTAATATTACTACAATAAATAAATAATTTTGTGTAAGTGCTGTAGTACACAAGTCCGTGATTACCTAGAACTCATTAAGATTTTACCTGTGGGCTGAATACAGTTACAACGAATGTTATATGGACCAAACTCTAATGCCATGACTTTAGTCATAATATCCAAAGCTCCCTTTGTCCCACTGTACAATAAATGATTAGTTAATGCCGCTTGAGAAGCTTGTGAAGACATATTAACAATAGAGCCTGGGACCTTCCTCTTAATTAAGTCTTCTGCAACCACTTGGCACACGTTTATAACTGCCTTCACATTTGTATTAAACAACCTGAAAAAAGTTCCTATTATTATAAACGCATAAAGCTAATCATAAAAATCAAGCAATTTCCATTACTCATCAAATTTCTCTGGCGTCGTCCCCAAAACCGTTTGA
>JAHZNK010000171.1:0-19345 GCA_027744615.1 Lepidocyrtus cf. nigrosetosus NNG-2020 | reverse complement strand
TTGGATTAGTCACAGTCATAAACTATGATTAAGTCAATGCGGTTCACGCGCAAACAAGATAAAATGATTATGGTTATGATCAAAATGTAGATGATGATGAAAAAATTACAGTAATCTTTTCTTTTTACACAATTCTGTGAGATAATCTTTTTCTACAGAAGCTCATCATTGCATTTCAACAAATTGATTCTGGTTTGTCTGTGAAAATGCTTTTTGCGTATCAACAAGAACTGTTTCTCTTGTCCTTGTTCAAAACTAGAGGAAAAACAAATAATACGGAATGTTTAAATGTTTCAAGATTTATAGATACACCCTACAACTGACATTTATCTATTCAAAAACGCAATAAGTTTTAGCTGTTAGACAGACATTGTTCCAAAACCTGGTTAATCTATTCGGAATTGTATATGGATGAAATACATTTAAAGCCTTCAGTAACTCTTTTTGCAATAAAGTTCCAAATTAGAAAAACACTCTCACATAATTATAGGAACGCTTTATACACCTCATAATTGTAAATTAGCTCTAAAAATTAGAATTCGAATGTCATTTGGAGAATGAGTTTATATACAAAGTCTGCGGTATGCCATAAGTTACCCGGTTCAGGGTTACAATGAAGTCATTTCCGAATAATGATTTTCCAACCCAAGTAAAGTTCAAATGCGCAATAAGTTTTCACTTTTTCAAAGTCAAACGGTTAAAAGACTTTATGGCAATGGCTGGATAAGCAATTGAGTAGTGTTTTTTATCATTATCATATTCAAAAAATTGCAAACGGGTGCAATAATAGAATTTTCAAAGCCATTCTCAAGCAACTATTTTATGCTTTGCATCATTTAACACTTCATAAATCTATCGGAAGATAATCTAAAAACAAAAGAAGCAGTTATGTAAACCGATAACAAAAGGAACTTCCTGTGCGTCAAGAACATAAATCTTAAGAAAATGTAATAACGAGTTAGAAATTTAATTTACCGTAAGCAATACATTAAAATGATTACAAAATGATTACCTGCTCCTGTCCAGAGTGCATGTCCTGAAGAAAGAATCAATTGTTTCAAGAGTTTGGCAAACTATATTTTTGGCAATTTCCAGTAACACGTGTTAATAAGGTCTGAGATATTGCGTAATCCGTAATCCTCCTTTAATGTAACATCTCGATAATATTTACATTTTCAAAGATCAAAAAGTCACGAAGCTCTAATTAAAACAGTTTAACCCAAAGTTCATCCCACGCACGCAATTCAAAAAGTGCTTTTAAAACTTTAAAAACATTAAATTTGTCAACTTATGATTTACACGTTAAAAAATCTCAAGAAATGAAGCTGTTGATAAATTAATATAAAAACTGATAAAATTTCACTATATAGTCTGGATTACATAACTTATCTAATACTGAACACACAAAAATCTTTGATAAATTTAACAAATTTGTTTACATTTTTGCACATCAATGTTTTGAAATTTGAAGGATAAAGAAAAGGATCAACCGATCTGCTCCATTTCTTGTTTGATTTGTGAATTTTTGAATACTGTCACTGTAGCTTTTAACGCTTAAAAATTACGAGGAAACTACAGAATCAACGAATTTATTATTTTGTAGAGGATTTTAGCAAAAAAAGCATATGAGGATTGTGTATAAACAGAAAAGAGCAACATTGCGTGTTTCCAGTAAAATAAAACAAGAACCGCCATTCAATTTGACTTTCTTTCAACTATATGACATTGCATGAGCCTCACTTTGACTATGCTCTTTCCCTCTCTTTATGCCTTTACTGTAACATAAACATAGCTAAAGCTATTTATATGACTTGGTTTCATCACATGAACAAGAAAATATCATCCATATATCACTTTTTCCCTTTTGTAGTTTTTATTAATTAAAATGGTACTAATTAATTATACAATCATAAGAGATAATCAAGTCATGATAATTCATTGAAAGCTTAGAACACTTGACCTAAAGACTTGTTTATGTAATGGACTATGTAATGACTGGCTCCTTTTTAGAACTAACTTTCTTCTTTTTCTTCACAGTCGCTGTCTTATCTTTGCTCCTATTGCTTGTAATAGTGTACGTCTCTTCTCCTCCACTTTTCCAGTCATGAACTTCTCCGTCCATCTCTTTCAAAAATTAAACTTCCTTTCCCTGTCCTTAGCACGAGTAGTCTTTCAATATCAAAGCCTTTTGGTATTATAATGACTTCCCTAACTTGTCTTTCATTTTCTCCTTTGTCTTCCCTCATGGGTCTGGATCCGTTAACGATAATTTGCCTATTTTCCTTACAATATCTTATTCTTACTTCGTGAGGTAGAAATCCCATCATGTTCACGATACGTCCTGTAGTAACGGTCATTTTCTCCGGGTACTGCTGTACCAACAGTGACAGTTGCACTGGAACAGTCATTATTAGCGGTACAAGGAGTCACACAGTGTCTGGAATGTAGTAAGACACATGTATACAGGTTATTAAATAGGTACTTTTCTATAATTATAAAGGATGTTACCTAGCTCTGGACTGCCAACTTCCTCCAAATCTGTTTATAAAGCTTCCACCAACCCCAATCAATCCCTTTTTAGTGCCAACAATCAATCTCCCTCCATCCAAAACATAGCAAGGTTGCACACCTTTGTTACTCTTTCTCCGTGACAAGTCCGACGACTTGTACGAGTCATCCATTTCTCCTCCACCTCCACCGTCTTGATCCCCTGCAGTTTCCGGTCTACTTTCCTGCTTCCTTTTCTTCTTCTTCATATTATTATTAACATCCTTTTTCAGAGTCTTTTTATTCTTTGTACCTTGCTCACTTCCATCCCCATCCTCCTCTTTACTCTCTCTAATCATAATCCTAAGCAAAGACTCGCTCATACACCCCTTCACCTCTTCACTCAAATGAGAAGCAAATGGAAAGTTCCTTTGGACAACGATTTCATCTTCAATCTCACTATCCCCTCTTCGTTGTCTCTCTATTTCATCTTCCATAACGACTTGGTCAACCAGCCTGTCAATTGCGTCATGTTTCCTGCTCATTGCAAGATCATACAAAACCCCAATTTTCTCTTCGAAAGCTTCGCTAATGAGTTCTCTCACTGTGATTTTCTTATCCTGAATCCATCCGCTTCCCAACTTTTCCAACGCTTTCTTTACCCAGTAAGCCTTATGTGGAGTATACGAATCCGAGAAATGTAATTGTTTTATTTTCACATTCATCTTTTTTCTCCTCTCCTCTTCAACATCAACTTGATCAAAACGCCCCGACAATGATCCTCCTTCTTCTTCATTATTTTCCCTTTCATCGTCAGTACCAAACATACTTGTACTAGATGTCCCAAAGGTCCGGGGTGGCAATACAAAGTTAATCCCACCACTTTCATCCTTTACTTTTTTACTCTTTTTAGTGCTGGTAATCTTCCCTCTTGTTCTTCCGCTTCCTCTGCTGGGACTACCATGGTTTTGCTTATCTTGTCGTGATCGTGACTGTTGTGTCTTCTGACGCTGCTGCAAATGCTGTTGTTGCAATTGAATTTCGTGCTGGATCCTGGCAGCTATTGAAGTTACTGGTTCTATTACTCGTTTCTGAATATTCCCAGCTCCTCTTGGAGTTGCAGAGGTTGGACGACTCACGTTGACACTGTTGGGGAGGTGTGCAGGAGCCGTAACTGCTCGTTTTGTCTTTATCGTAGGAGTAGGAGCAGTTGACGGACGTTGTTGTTGAGACGGTTGTGGTAATTGAGACTTTGTTTTGTCATCATTATCCGTAATGGTGGGGGTGGCTGGAGATTTCTTTTTTGAAGTCTTTGTATTCTGGTGGGGCAATAGTTTTGGGATAAGGGAAGGGGGACGTTCTTGTTGAGTACTACGACCAGAGATTCTTGATGACGAAGATGATGCTAGTAACAAGGTTGTTGTTGCTCCTGCCGTCACGGGTCGTTGCTGCTGTTGATAATGAAGAGTTTGTTTTTTTGGAGATGAAGATGAAAAGTACATGTTGGGCTACTAAATTATATTCTAGCCAATGAAAATACTATGCAACTTATGCCGGTTAACTAGTTTAATAATTATGCGTACGTTATGCGTTATCAATCACTGATACCGATGACTAATAACTTTCCGTGCTTTCCTCCTAAATTAAAATATTCAAAGTGAAAACATTTTGATGAGCAATTGATAATTTGATTCCAGGCTTGTATCCATGGCCTTGCATACAAATCCTTATCTCTCATTGCAGTTTTTAGTCGTAGACAGGAAAGCTACCATGTGACATATATGTCCATCAATCAATCATTCATGACGCTGATTATTTTTTCTTTCTGTCAATTTCTTTTGATTTTATTCTTTCCTTAGAAAGAACACGTCATCTGCAGCGCAACTTTATTAAAACTTGCTTTGGAAATTGCATCGATGAAAAGAGTTGCTCATTTTCCTGAATCTTTAAGCAAAAATAGTTTTTGCCATTTTCTTTCCTTTACGTTTAATACTGTTATAGTCTTTCCTATATTTGTATTATGTAATTTTATTTTAAAGAATTAGAACGATGAACGATTTGTGGTAAATAGTAAAAACCAGATCCATAGGTTTTTGCTGCATAAGATTCTTCTTATGACGCGGACGAAATGATGTTTATATAATACTAAGCTTAATGAAGCTGATTATATAAAATAAAATAACTTATCTCTTGAAGATGTCGATGACCGATTAATAAACAACAAAATTATTTATAAGGAGAGGACCGACTTACAATCTAAGAATATCAGTGCGTGGAACGTGTTCTCGTCAGCAATGAATAAAATTCAAATAAATGAATTGATAAAAATTATCATTTTCTACGATAAATTAAAAAGTGATTAAAATGAAAGAGCGGAGGTGCAAAAGGGTTGATTGACATTTAAATATGTTAACTTTTGATTAAAATTTGAGAATAAGGAATTGTTTTGTGAATAAATTTTTATTTTGGAGCCCTGCCTTCAAATGCAAATTCTATTTCGCAAAAATGCTTATGATTAATGAAATTGCTCGACTCCTGAGCAAGGTTTTCCCAATATTAAATGCAATAAAAGCTAATATCTTTGGTCTTAAAATCAACAATATCAATACACTAAAGCTACATTATCTATCAATAATTATATGCCAATATGCAACGATATGAGATGAAAAAGGAATAATTATTTTGCAATTTTAGAAATTTAGTTTTCAATTGAATTAATTTGGCAAGAAATGTTTTATTCAAAAAGGAAATAAAACTTGACTACTACATCCAATCAAGAAAATTTAAGATTGAAAAAGAAACTGGCGAAGTAATTTAAAGGACAATGGAGTGAAGTTGTGGGACAACTCCGACAACGAGTGGGCCGACTCCGTTGTTGGGTCCATCGGTCCATCCGTGGCTATTTAGAAATAAAAATATATTATCTCAATTTGAACTTGAACTATAATTTTTAATCAAGACTTGCTTTGATTGAATATTGTTAATCCTTACGTGTATGGGATGTGTCCGGCAGAGGTGGCAATGAGGAGTTGTGGGGCAGCAACAGCTACGGCCACGATGGCGAGGAAGACAGCCTGCGTAATATAAATTTATTGTTAATCCAATTACGAAATCTTAAAAATTAGTATTTTGAACAAGATTTCATTTTATGAAATAGTCTACTCACCAAAAGCTTGTACATCTTGAAGGTTTTTTGAGGGTTGGGTTTGCAATTGCAAGCAAAAATTAAATTGTTCAAGTTCAAATTGAGATAATATATTTTTATTTCTAAATAGCCACGGATGGANGTTGGGTTTGCGATTGCAAGCAAAAATTAAATTGTTCAAGTTGAGAACTGAAAACTGTACTGATTAAGTTTTAGCGTTTCGGGTGCTTTATATATTCCAAGCAAAATGTCCAGAATCAAAAGGATGTATTTTAGACAAAGGTGGGTTGAATTTTTATCCTGGAAAATAATGC
This sequence comes from Lepidocyrtus cf. nigrosetosus NNG-2020, assembly GCA_027744615.1. Taxonomy (NCBI): domain Eukaryota; kingdom Metazoa; phylum Arthropoda; class Collembola; order Entomobryomorpha; family Entomobryidae; genus Lepidocyrtus; species Lepidocyrtus cf. nigrosetosus NNG-2020. Next base: position 13,399 of record JAHZNK010000171.1, on the reverse strand, counting down.
CAAAGTTTTATAATGTAGACCAAATATGTTGCAGATGACGCTGGTCCAGTCCCCTTCTTATGTTGTGGGCTGACCCAAAAAACCTGCAAGCTTCATTTTTTACTCCGAATTGTTATTATCCAATTTTAAATACATAACAACAGCAAAGGAATTCTTTTTTCATCCTCGTGTTTCTTATTATTACCTCATTCTTCATGCAATCTTCCATTTGGGCAATTTTGCAATAACTTTGCAACAATAATTGTAACAATATACATGTATAATCGACGTAATGAAGAATCATCCAGTTACACACAGCATCAATTCCTATCAAGTCCCAACCCATTCCAACTACAAATCCAGCTCTTTGGCTTTCCACAACTAATCATTTTGACAATCATTCACTCTATTATTAAACTGCGTGAGTTTTCAAACGATTCTTATAGTGTACTAGTCAATAGCCATTAGCATCACACATGATCATTGCATCATCTTCCCTTTAGAAGTTGCTCCTAAAGAAAATCAAGGTAAAAACTGGTCACAATCTTAAAACGTAAGCTTTACAATTTCATTAAAATATTTACTTCAACATGTGTATTGTTAAAATAGGTAACTAGCTAGTGATAATACCACACCTTCAGTAAAATTGAAGTTAAAAAGCTATAAGGAACCATTCATTTTGTGAATATGTGATGGACCAAATGATAAATCAGAAAATGTGCTGTAAATACAAAACCCATTCCAAAACGTTAAAAAATCTTGAGAATTAAACAAAAAAGCAAAACCAATTGTACATGATAGATTTGCCTTCTGGCTTAAGTGTAGGTTACTGGTTTACCAAGTCTTCGATGAAAATGTTTTATTAAAAACTGTCCAACCCATTAATATGTACAAAATATTAATAAATTTTGCTAGTGTTAGGATTAATGGAATAAAAAGAGGGTAGCAATATTTTTATAGGACTACAAATATAATATGTTTTCATTCTTTGATTTGCTAAATATAATATCAAGAGATATTGATCATTCTTTTGAGCGTTTAAGATTATATCGAGGAAGATAATTGTTGAAGAGCTAAAAATAGTACATTATGCTAATTGAAATGTCCACGTCCTGGTCCTTCTGCATCATCCATTGGCGAGTTGGCAGGTGATCCAATAATAAAGCAATGTATCACATAAGTTTAGGTCCAGGTGTTTAATTTAACAATAAATATTTTCTACTGATTTACACACATACAGATTTTTTGCCGCATTAGATGGATTTCTTTGGAATTTGGTACAACTGGCCCAGTTATAAATGATAATATTATGGTATTTCAAATGTTGTACGAACAAGGAATGTTGGATAAATCTATTACAATAATTTTTAACGTAAGACCATCTTTCATTTCGTCAATATACCCATATTAAGAACATGCTCAAAAATATTAGGTAGCAACAGAAATGTTTGGGCGTGGTGGTCTTTTTGCAAGGAGTTCTATCCTCCTCTGGATAACATCTAAATATTGAGCAAGTATCAATTGATCAAACGCAATAAGATTTGTAATTTGAATGGAAGCTGCTCGCTGAGCTTTTGTTATTGTAATGAATTTTAGGTAAGTACCAACTTAGTGAAGCATTTAGACAGGATAAATTGCATGAAAATTACGTTTGCGGATGGGTAAGTTAATTATACATAAGAATTTGACTTTGTCGAATCGTTCGTTTCATTATACTTTGGTTGAATTACGTATTGGGAATCTGTTCCAACTTTCCTACACACTTAAGTCATAAACACTTGACCAATATATTATGTTAATTATTATGCTCCAAATATTTGTTTTTGTGAACCTTTTATTAGCTTAAACTTTTTACCCGCAACAACCAGCAAATAACCTAGTAATATTAAATTGAACTGGTGCAGACCAGGTAATTATTGTCCAGTTAAATCCGGGTGTGTGTAAGTTACAAATATTTGAACAATGAATATTAAATTGATTTCTGTATTTTTAAATATAACTTTATTAACCAATACGTAATGGTTTGAAAAATTACATTTCCACGTGATTGATTAGTCTAGTTTATGCAAGAAACTCGGGAGCTATGAAAGTTGGTTGATATTACGTAATTTGTCAATCACTTGTTGATCATTAATTGATGCATCGATTGCTTCATCTTTATTAAATCCATTTTACCCTGATTTGATGTTTTGATTTGCACGATTTTTCTAAACGAAACGGATTGTAGATAGCTCTTCTAGTAAAAAAATCTCTAGTATGATAAGTGGCAAGATGTATGGAAACCCGCTAAACCGGTATGAAATATGGAAACTTTTTTTTCGTATTTTAATCAAATCACAATACCTTGTTTTGCTTCGTTATCAGAACCTAGAGGTTTCATTTTTAAGTTGTTCAATAATCAACAGCAAGACAGGAATTTCGTGTGAGCTAAAAGGGAAAGAAAACTCATAATAATCTAATTCATGACATAGGTTTATTCTCATAAATACTCAATGTAGGTAGCGAAAGCGAAGCAACAAAGGCAAAAATCTATAAAGCTTATGTTTTGAAGAAAGAAACAAAGAAAATGCTAAAACTGGGAACATTATAACACGTTAGCAAAGAAAGTCCGTACTCAAGTCAGATCGACTCATTCCATTTCATCATCATAAACTTCATCTCATTTGTTCCATGTGGTGTTGTTAGTACCTGTATATTGAATTGGGAATACACGTTAACAAAGAAAGTCCGTACTCAAGTCAGATCGACTCATTCCATTTCATCATCATAAACTTCATCTCATTTGTTCCATGTGGTGTTGTTAGTACCTGTATATTGAATTGGGAAAGTTGAGTGATACGAAGACATAAAGACGAGAGGAAAGTGCATGATCGGATGTATGAGAAAACACAGGGAATGATATGCTGACTGTTGCGACTATGACTGTATGATTCTACACTTTGAGTCATGAATGCATGACTATGACAGGGACATATGTTCCGCGACAGAGAAGAACTGTGAAGGACAAGGAAGGATTTCAAGCCCGTCAGGTTTAAACACGACAATATCATCAATGTATGTATGCTATGTTCATTTCCCAACAAATAGCAACTCTAAATCTATATGTCACAGTAATTTGCTTACAAGTAAAACTTTTTTAACACGTGCTAGGAATAAATTTGGTTCTAAAAAATTAACTAGATAACTAATTAATTATATGTATCACCAATAACTCTCAAAAGGTTATTTGCACACAGGTTAATATCGTGTCATTAATCGTAAGAGTAAGAAATTAATACTGTCTGCATTACACTGGGTTTAGTTAAGGTGAAAGACTTTGGAATGAAACCTATGATTATGGCAGGAATCGGGCAAGGAACTAGTACCCCTGCCATTGTGAATACTCCTGGATTAGAAAGAGATCAATTGAAAAGTGCTAAAATCGGTGTTTTAAAGCTTATTAATGAAAACCGAGATTTGCTGTTTGAGAAGACTACTGACCAACTTACGAAAGAAGCAAAGGAGGCAAAATGGGCAGAAATTGCGGATAGGGCACATGAGCTTGGAGCTATTCCGTGGCATCGAACTTGGGATTATTTAAGTAAATAAATATACCAATTTCTGGTAATGCTTCAACTTTAGAATACTTATAAATAATTGATAAATTAACGCTGATTATTATTATAGAGGATACCACATGGCAAAATTGGAGAAAGCGGTTTGTGGTAAGTATAGATTTATTATCGCAGATAGGTAGTCTTGAGTTTTAAAGCATTTCTTCAGTTTAATGATAATTAAATTAATTACAAAACAGGAAAAACGGGAAAAGAAAGAAAAAGCTGATAGATTGGATGGTGCTGTTAGACAAAAAATCTTTTACGACGAAGCCGATTTGATTATAATGGACATTCTTGACTCCTTGGGGAAAAGTGGGCCATACCAGCCGCCCACAACCATGTCCGTTTCAATTGATAACGGCATTAATTCATTTTCAAAACCGGATGCTTCGGAAAATGGGAATGGGCAAATTCGAGATATATCTGATTTGTTAGAAATTGAATTCGATATAAAAAGTGAGGACAGGATTGATGAAGAAGACGAAGATGACGTTGTAGATGGGCCTCCTGGACCCCAAATTGAAATTCATGAAGAAGATGAGGAAGGGGAAGATGAATCATTCGCAGGAGAATTCCAAAATGTTTATGGAAATCATAGTAGTGAATCGTCAGTGGGGTTTGAACGCAGAAATAGTTCTCAATCTTATTCTCATCAACAACAGTCTCATTATAATAATCTCAGCAACAACGGTCAGAGCAACGAAGGAAATGAATCATCTGCATCTCATCCAAAAATTATTAATGCCACAAGTCTATCATCAAGGGCTTCATTCCTTAGAAAAACTGCTTTTGGGAACATTAGAAAGCGTTCAGCATCTTGTCTGACGTCGCCCAGCCAGTCAAATAGCAGCAGAGCTTCCGGGTCAAACTTTTTTCTTGGAGGTAGAGCCAATAATTTGGAAAGAGAACTGATGGAATTAAAATGTAAAAAACTTCAAAGGGAAGTGGATTTACTTCAAAAGGAAAGCTACAAAAGAGATTTAGAAATTTTACAGCTCGAAAGATCTCTTGGACTACCTGCTTCTCAATATACGAGAAAGTTTTCCAAACAATCTGGCTCACGAAATGAATTCCATCGTTAGTTACTATAATGTACCCGACATCTTCAAAGTGAAATTATTACCTGAGACATATTACTTCCGGTACAATTTGATACTTTAAGTATTATTTTAAATGACGACGTTTTTATATTTTCGTTCAATAAAGTTAAATGTATTTTATAATAGGAAATACTATGAATATACAGCGGAAATAACTCTGAATCATAACGTCTATAGGTTAAATAACATTGTCATAAAACTCAATATTTTTTTACTAAGATGGCATTTAATAACAATCAATTACATTTCATAAAAAACGAGAAAATAGTTTGTGGTGCATGCACTTATATTTTACTACTTAAGAAAGTCAAGTGAAAAATCGTGGCCTACCACAGCGTCGGTTGATGGTACACATGATACTACGTCAAAGAGATATTTGCGCACCTGCATTCAATCATTAGGTAATTTTCTAACGGTCATGTGGGTCAGATTTCACTGTCGTTCATTTGAAATTTATGTGCACAGCAAACAAGACAGTAGTAGAGAAAAACAAAGATTTTCTCGTTTTTTATGAAATGTAATTGATTGTTATTAAATGCCATCTTAGTAAAAAAATATTGAGTTTTATGACAATGTTATTTAACCTATAGACTTCGGTTGATGGTACACATGATACTACGTCAAAGAGATATTTGCACACCTGCATTCAATCATTAGGTAATTTTCTAACGGTCATGTGGGTCAGATTTCACTGTCGCTCGTTTGAAATTTATGTACACAGCAAACAAGACGGTAGTAGAGAAAAACAAAGATTTTATCATCCATTGCACAAGTTGCTAAACACACAAATCTACATCTTTAGCAGAAATGTATTGAAGGTTTTAAAATAATTTTATCATTTATGCTTTCTTTGACTCTTCCGATGTCACTTTTAAAAGAATTTTCTGTTTTTCTTATCAAATTCATACAATTCTTGCAGACTTTGCCTTTATTTCTATCTTTTTTATGATAACATCTTACGTATATTGACTGTTTTGCAAAGACGGAATACTTTAAAGAAAGTTAAAAAGCGCTTTTCCTTGTTAAGATGATGAACAATTGAGACAAGTCTTAATAAATCCTGATTATATCATTTTAAAAATAAGAACATCAATCATCAATAATAAGTTTATCGATTGACAATTATTTGTATATTATTGCAGAAAAACGGCAAAAAACGAGATTGTTTTGTACAAATTCTACCGACGAAGAATTTAATTCGAGTTGAATTATTTTTAAATATTCAGCTTTAGTAAATATTGATGACGATTTACTAAAAGAATGTTTGGAATTTAGAGCAGGCAAAGAAAAGAAAGGAATAACTCTGTTAGAGACAACTTACTTTGTAGTTTTCATTAGTTGATTGGTAAAAACACATTAATTATGATAATTGCAAATTGACAACCTTGGCTTGTGGAGAGCAGCAATTACAATTAACCGTGCTTGCAGCAGCAACAAAGTAAAGAATAAGCAATAATGAAACACGTTACACAGTTTTAAACTTAAGGATTTATAATTTCATTTCAAACTTTCAAGTTTAAATTGTTATCATGCGTATTTAGCTTAACAAGGAAATATTTTTCTTGTGTTTTACATGAGTCTCACCTCAGATGCAAAAATATTAACCTTAATTATGTTCTGAGATCAAGCAATTGTAATAATGGGACAAATTCTCAAATAAAAGTGCATTATAAAAAGAACTACAATGTTCGTCTAAAATTTACGTAGAGATATGACTGAACCGCTATAATTATATCGGAATGTTGTATTTTTTGGTAATCATGTAGGTAGCTAGTGGCATATCAATAAGTTTTATGAATTAGATTGCTTATCCAGTATTAAACCGAGTGAATATTCGTAATTAAAGTACAGCATTTTTTATTTCATTGGGCTTACATTAGAATTGTTAGGCAGCAATTAGTAAAATTTTTTGCGTTAGTCAATCCTAACAAAAAGTTCAATTCTGAAACGGTTTCCTTGTCTAACCCCTCACCAATCATCCATCAACATCTGCAGTTAGAAACTTAATCAGCCCAGACAGCGAGTAAAGGAAAATTTTACGCATCTAGGTATACAAATAATGAATTTATGACTGAAACTGACTAAATATCTTGTAGTATCCAATGAAATGAAAAACGCCAACAATGTTACAATTACATTACAACAATCAGTGATTATGTTGTTGATGATAATGATGATGCTGATAATACTTAATAATATGCTTTTTGTTTTTATTATTGTAACTGAACACGACAGGACATGAAATTGAAATACAAACTCGATTTCACTCTTGCTACTTCTTCACCTTTATAAAAAAGCTCATTAGTAAAAGCTATTCGTCTAAACTTTAAACAAAATATGACATTTTTCATTGTTACTCATTTGATGATGGTAAAAACGAGTTTAGATAATACATAATCATACACAAAAGATTTTTCCCAGCGTCTACAGCTACCGCACTCTCAAAAACATAAAATATTATTATCTTTCAGATTGACAGATAATGCAATTTTCATCATCATTATCGTTATAGAACAAGCGCATTTTCATTGATTTGATACCTTACAAGAGCAAAGTCTCGAGGTACCAGAGTTTGAACAAGAACAAAAATCAATCCTACTTCATTGTCAGGCATTTTGAGAATAAAAAATTCACACAACAAACATCTTTCTATGCCTTTCTTACTCAAATATAAGCTTTTACTTACTCATGCTCATTCACAAAAATTGCTGCATTGTTGATTGAGTTTAAAATGAAGAAGAGTCGCGATAAATAAGTTTTGTAAAAAAATCCCATGATTTGTACCAACAGTAAAATATAGTTGAAAGATTGCTGCCGTTTGATAATTGAACGGCGAATTAAAGACGGCGACAGTGTTGTAACTGCAGCTGCAGGGAGAAGGCGTGGTAGCTTTTGTGTGCGTGCGTGTGACTGCGACAATTTATCCGTTATTGTACAAAAGACAAATTGCATCTAAAATTACGTAAGAGTGGTGATTGAAAGAAAATTTTTATTCCTATTTAAAAATTTCCAGCCAATTCAGTTCCCTTTTAGAAATAACTGGAAATAAGCGGTGAACTTTGTTTTGAAATTTACAGCGAAGCAGAGAGAAAGGGGAAAGATTAAAATCTGGAAACTGAAAATGAAAAGGAGACTTCATCTCTCTTCTTCTTTATTGATTGACATGAGGTTTAAGGCGCTTCCTTCTTTGTTCTCACTAATTTCAATACTAACAGCCTCCTGCTGCTGTCTCACCTTTTCAGAAGGGTTCATAGTTGAGCCTTTGGGTTTGTCAGGTGCTTACATCCCTTTTGGAAATTATGCCAAAGCAGGAAAAGCTGGGCCAGGGGTCTCTTGGTCTAAAAATCTAGATGCAGAGCTTCAGCTTAGGTACAAAAGTACAAATTTTAAATAAAAGTGAAATCATTTTATTATTACCTAATTGCCTAATCAAACGTGTACATTTTATTTTCGTTTGCCCCAAATATAATATTGAAAATGAAAAACTTTTCCTTTCTTTTAAAAATTATGCTATTTATTTACAAATTTTAAACATCAAGATAATCATTTTCTATTAACTCTTTGCAGAAAGACCCTTTGTCAAAAGCAAGATATCCCAGAGACGGTTCTCTATCAATATCGGTTTGACAATGCTACTCAAAAATGTTACAAAGTTGGAGAAATAAGGGTAAATACGTAATAAAAGGGGAGGGAATTTAAGAGAGAAGATTAAAGGATTTTCTAAATTCACTTTCTTGTTTTTATTGCAGGTTTATTAGTATTAGTCATATTATTATTCATGTAGCATAATTATAAACTCTCTAAAACTCCATTATTTGCTTAATTCTCAATTGCAGCCCATGTGGAGAAAATATGATATTCTTTGCTTACGCAACCAACGCAGCATACGGTTCCTGCGATTGCAATTACAATGACAATGGCAGGGCTCTGATTTATGAGCCTTCTACAAATAAATGTCACTTTGTGTATACTCGGGTAATTATAATCTAAAAATAAACGCAATTTTGTAGGAGATCAAAAGCATTAACTGAATAGTGCTGGTATATAATTTCTCCTTTCTTATTTGACAAGGGCTACTGTGAAGAAAATCAATGGCTAACTTTCGACACAGACTGGAACCCAATTTGTGAACCAAACAGTTGCCTCCAGTACTACGATCACAAAAATAAATTGATTCCGAGCAAAAGCAAGAAAGCAGTTAGTGTAGAGTTCGTCCCATTTGAAAAGAAAGGATGTGCCCCTCTTGGGGAAACTTGCTATGATGTAGATCCCCAATGGAGTTCCCTTGCAAATCTACCTTTAGAAGTTCAATTTGTCAAGGGCAAGTTGACTTCGAGATGCGCTCCGGTCAAGTATGCTGCTTGGAGATATCCAACTCCAAAGATGCAATGCGTCCCTGGAGGATATTTATACACTGTACATCCAGTGACAAAAGGAAAATGTCATATTCTCTTTGAGAAATAAAAGAGGTTTCTAGTTTTTATCGTCAGCTATTAATTTTCCTATTGTAATTATCATAACATAAATCCAACTGAATTTTTATATTTTTAAAGTTGTTACAACTAGAAAGTTCTATAGACTTCTAATTGACTGTATATTTATTTTTTTACCAAGCCTTGGCTAAATAATCCCACCCAACAGTATTTTATTAAGATTGTGTTATCATGAAGAACCTTATTTAAATTATGTTATTTTTAAATTTAAAGCTTGCTTTGTAATACTGAAAATTGTCAATAATGGACTAAAAATACGATTGCCTATATAAAATAAAGTATTATGATGACACTGCGTATTGCACATTTTAAAATAAATATTTATAGCTATTTAATTTTGATATACATTCATACATATTAACGTACTTAATTTAAATTTAAAGTTCATGGAGAAATATATTTGATAAAAAACGTGTTCATTGACTTCTTTCACCAAGCAGTCATAAGCACGTTCAAATGTTACACTATTTTATGATTCAAGCCCTCAAGCCTGGTATGATCTCGTCATGGCTCTCGAGCTATGAATTTGTCTTCCAGGATTCATTTAAAATTGTATGAAATCAGAATATCAGGCAGTATCAACATTACTACACCATTTAATCTTTGCATTTATCATAAAGTTAAAACTGCTTACAAGTTCAAGATTTACTTAAACTCGAGTGATGGTAGGTATATTACGATAAATGAGCAGATGGGTTAAAAATGGAAGTATGAATGATTTTATTTATTGCATGTATTTTTATCTGTACTTTCCTTAGATATTAAAGTGCTACACAAGACAGTTATTTAATTATTTATCATAATCGTCAGCATATGATTATGTTCATATTATGTATTTCTTATCAATTAAGTTAAAACATGAAATGGTTATGATGACTGCAATAATCCTTTTTCATTACATTTTCATAAACATCATTGACTTTTATTAAGTGATAAAATAGGAAAGGACTGTGTGTGAAGCTATTTATTTTCATTCGCCTTTTTTAAAAAAATATAACAATTTCCTCTTTTAATATATCAATAAAATCAGAAAGTTGTGCTTTTCCTTTTGTACTTTTCCAATAATTATTCATCATTGACAGATAATAAACTGCAATTTTTGTTTCGTGCAGAGTACATACTTAACTTGGTGTTAAAATTTAATTAAAAAGTCTAGCCAGAAAACGTACTCGTACTCGTTTTTTACCCAATCGCTTGTGAACTTATAGCTTGTAAATAAAAAGGAGAAGAATTTGTTAAGTGATAAATACGATTGCTTCCTTGTTAATGTGAATGAAGTAATAATGAGGGGCGGATGGAAAGCCGGATTCCTTCTGGTTTTATGCGTTTTTGGTAATTTACAATCACAACCTCATGAATATAAGCTATTCAAATAAATCAAAGCAAATTAGCAACCTATATTTTTGAGCTATTTTAATTTATCATTATTTTTCTTAACAGGGTTAAAATGTCATCAAGCACCAGGTAAACATTTCAAATTTTTAATTAAGCTGTAAAGTTTTATCTTTAAATAAACATGTCCTCTAAAGTGTTCACCTACCCTTCCTTATCCTATGAATATTCATAAGTGAGAAAGGGAGACCTGAAAAGGAAACAGCAACGTGTTAGCATGTACTAAAAAGGTGAAATTACAAGTGTGTATTCACTTACTGAAAAAGTACAAAGGCTTGACCTGTCTTAATGGGATATTTATTAGCATTTTTACTTCATTTAAGACAAAGAATATTTATCTATTTCATCTATGATAGAAACAGATATGAACTGTTGTTTTTATTTTTCCCCTCTAACAAAATAATTTTATATAACAGAACTGTAACATGAAAAAATGATTAATCTTACAAAGCAATCTTTATATTATTCGCTGTTACTATTATATAAACAGTTTTGAACTGAATATATTTAAGTAAACATCTTTAGCAAGTAAATACATACACATGTTTTACGTTGGTCAAACTCAAACTACATCATTTAAGATTTTACGAAGCAGAAAGCATGCAAATAATAAAGGATTTCAAAAGCAGAAACATACAACGTAAAAATAAAAAATAGCAACAATTATCAAGATACCCAAGCGAATAACCGATTCATTTCAGGGAAATAAAGCAAAAAAAAAAGATTCATTGAATCAATGATAAAAGAACATGGCCTATTTCTGAGGAAGCATTTTTTCTCGTTACTATTTTCCCTGTGATTTTTCCCGTAACCGTTATTCATTTACATATATGTATATGATAGCAAACTCACGTAAATAAAAGATCTTGCAGGAAGTTGTTGCATTTTGAAAAGACTTCATTGGTAAAGAGAAATTGCCCGCATTCTGGCATTTTTGTATAAAATTGTAAGTGCAAAGGTGCGCATCTGAAATGTTTTATGGGTTTTAATGTCAACTTCTGAACCTTAATGATTTCAGAACCGCATTTTACAAACAAAGGCTACTTGCAAGTTGCAACTATTATGCAGCTATTTTATTAAGCGTGGCAGCTTCGTTTGCTCTCATGTGCACTTGTCACCTTTGTTCCTTTCTCTTCCTTCTTCTCCTGCCCGGTCGCTATTAAACTCATCCGGGACATTTGTTCAAAGTTGAGAGTTGCAGGGCAGTGTGTACAAGGCCGTGTGCTAGATTTCCCTTTTTTCTTACTTTTCTTTGTAAAACCTTTTTCAATAATTATCATCCCTTCTTCATTTATCACAGTGAGCACAAAGCCATCTTATCATCATCCTCTCATCATTATCATTATCCCTTTCCCAACAACAAAGACAACAAGAATGAATCCCGTCGAACAACGTGCGCAGCACTGATTGGGATAAATCTTATTCAATTCGTTTACGCATGATACCCATTTTATTTAGGTATTTCCAACTAGCAAAACCTTTTCTTTTATTTTTAAGAAAATCACGTCAGACATTTGAAAGACGAACAATTCTCAGCAACAGCAGCGTATTCCATTCTAGTCTATAGCTTATGCATACAAACAATTTTCTCATTCTTATTGTTACGTGGATTAAACTGGTACTGACTTGAAATGGGTATTATTATAACAACAAAGACAACAAGAATGAATCCCGTCGAACAACGTGCGCAGCACTGATTGGGATAAATCTTATTCAATTCGTTTACGCATGATACTCATTTTATTTAGGTATTTCCAACTAGCAAAACCTTTTCTTTTATTTTTAAGAAATTCACGTCAGACATTTGAAAGACGAACAATTCTCAGCAACAGCAGCTTATTCCATTCTTATTCTAGCTTATGCATACAAACAATTTTCTCATTCTTATTGTTACGTGGATTAAACTGGTACTGACTTGAAATGGGTATTATTATCTGCAAAAGAGAAGTTGAGGCGAATAATGAAAAACAGATTTATTCTATAAGCAATGGCAATAATGTGTGCGCACCTCCTCATCATCATGCATTATTGGAATGAATGCATTTATTTCTTGAAGGAAAGGTATTATGAGCTATTGTTATCTATTTTTCTGTGTAATAATCTGCCACTTCTGGTACACACGTTGAATTCAAATCTTTTACCGTGTAGCCAGCCATTCATTAATGCTTCTGTACTATCAAGCCAGGTACTTAACCATGAAAAGAGGTGAACTGAGTTGGATGGAGCTATTGCTCTGTTCCTTCTTCTTCATCTCGCAAGCAAATGATTTTGAAAGATGTTCAATTTCGTATTCTGATGATGATGTAAAAATGTTTTTTTCTAAAAATTAGTTTATCATTTCATTCCTCTCTGTGGCTGAAATAAGTACCGACGGACTGGGTGAGTAGGTACATGGGTCTCTTTCAGAAAAGAAAGTTATGACAAATTGTGATTAGAAGAAAGTATATATAATTGTATTGATTGTAACATGACGCAACATTTAATTTAATTAACAAGTAAAACGAACTTGGTCAACTTCTTCTAGAAAAACATTAGAAAAAGAAAAGATTTCTGTCTTTCCACTTTCTTTTCAATAAAATTGTGCGAGAGTGAGTGAATTGAATGAATGACTTTGGCTAATGTTGACGATCAAGATCAAGAAAATCAAGCAGGATTCATGTTCAGCATTTTTAACAATAATTGCTACAGCGGAAGCCGGTCTTCTTCACTATACCAATTTTAATCATCCAAACTTATTTTTCTACGTATGACAACTTGTATTTTGGTCGCCAACAAGATCATCAGCCTCCTCCGTCGTGTTACCACTATCGCCATTTATGTGATACACGTCAACAGAGGA
>JAHZNK010000170.1:0-13482 GCA_027744615.1 Lepidocyrtus cf. nigrosetosus NNG-2020 | reverse complement strand
CGGTTGGTGTAATGAACCCTAAAACTGAGTTTTATGATATTTCTTATATAATTTCAACATTAAAAGTAAGCCAAATTTAACGTTTGATTTTACACTATTTTTCCATTTCGACATTTTAACAAAAAAATCACTATATTCATGTTGAAAGTGGCACGTAAGCAACCCAGGTAAAAAGCAAAACAGCTTTATTCTATTTATATATAAAAAAATGGTGGTTGAAGTAGCATATAAAAATATAGATTCTTACCATGACTTTCTAGAAACATGTTCAGACACTCTTTTCGACGAATGAGCACAGACAAACAGTTCAAATTCCCGTAGGAGATTTTTTCCAGGATCTGAAATAGAAATCAAAAGAGATTGATAAAATTAACCGTGATAAAATTCCATCACGTCACATCACTTCGAAGTCATGTTAAAAGAGTAGTTGAAAAATCTTTAAGATTTTTTATAAGTGGGCAGAAAATTTTCTTCTTGCTCTACTACATGCATCATTTCTCTTTTGAGCGAAGAGATTTTTTACTCATATTCTTTTCTCTTGGTTGGGGTTCATCGGTTCATGGTTCATCACCCGTTTCAAGTACGTAATATTACATACTTTGCAATATTTGCTCAAATATCAAAAAGTCGTCAAACCCACATTATCATAAACCTTGTATAGTTATCCGGACAGAAAATCAACTTTCAATCAAAAACTATCGCAATGAAAAGAATAATGACATGTCATTATCGTTATACCCTTCGTCACATAGTCACATCTAATGATGCTACTGAAACAAAACTCATTCCAAATTTCTTTCCGAGTTTTCAATCAAACCATAGAAAGATTAAGCTCATTCACTTTCCTTTTCAATCACCTAAAAGATCCTTGTTTTTAGGATTTTCAATAACAGTTTCATTCTGATTTTATGTTTCCTGTTTCCTCCTTTCTACTACTTACTACCTCTCTGCAGAGTAGAAAAGTGAAGAAAAACGAGAGATCAGTATAACGAGATTAAGAAGGCAAGGAAGCAGGAAAAAGAAGCAATATCATGATTCACTCTAATATAAATCCGGATCGTTATCTGTGAATAATACTTAACCATTACTTGGTCATATGGTTGAAACCATAAAAGAAAAAATAGACTATTTCCGGATGAAATTACAGCTTATACGACCAACTAGTATAATTACAATTCGACCTTGCTTACAATTTATTTGATCATTTGAAACTTTGTATGAGACGTGAGATGTGTAAAAGAATCCAATTTTTTACCCGAGCTATGAATGCAACTGCGGAAAGATTTTCTGAATGAAAATTGCAAAACTGCACCACAAAAAGTTTTAAAATATATTGCAATATTAGAATTTGCAAAAAAAACTTTAACTTGGAAGAATGAATCAAATATTGTATGGGGTTAAATAAGACTCATTCAAGCTTCATTATATTCTAACTACATATAAGTCACGATATAAGAATGCAAACACGGACCGCATATTTAAGAGACTTTCTAGATTATCCACATTTTATTTCTGAAGTCCTTAAAATTAATTTTATCCAACCAACATAACAAAATCAGAAATCCGCATTTTTGGAGCATCTATTTCCCGGCTTTTATGACACTTCTTTTATCAAAGCGAAACGCAAGGATATCAAAAAATTCTATGAAATTTAGAAATGAGCTAATTTTGGCGGTGGATCAAGAAGATATCTCTGTAATAAAGATGAGGAAAGAGTCACAAACCCCAAAAAAATTCTTAATCTACATTCATAACTATACAAATATGAAGCTGATTTCATTTATTACAGTAGAAGCATACTGTCGTGTGGTACGTTTTGGATTATGATCAGCCTGATATTTTACTCAACGAAACGGTAATAAGTTTGGTAACATTCGAGAATTTTTTTAGTGGGTAAGTGAGAATCCATGAAATAGTTCTTTTTTCCTCTATGAAAACCTTTCCCTGGTGTTCCCCAATGGAATCCAAAGAACTGAAGTACTGTTCACTTCTTCAAACACTTTCATTTCACATAAAAATGTCGTGCTTATAATATTTATTTACTATTCATATATTTTTGTACTATTTGATTTGCAGGATGCTTTTGTAGTAGTTGTAGTTGCCTCTAGATATAATTTTCATGAAACCACGTACGCTTCTTCCTAATCATACACCAACATATTTACCTGACTGTCTACACGCATTACCAATCTACTATTCTATTTGAAACTATTCATTTAGCGCTAGTATGGAAAATTTAGCAATTATTAAGGTAATGGACCAAGTCGCAGACAAATTTTACAAAGGCATGGTGGGCAGATAGTACAGCTTAATGTAAATAAAGTGTCCTAGTTTGAGAAGCAAGTTGTGTTAAGTATATGTAGTGTCCTCTGCAAATATTAAAAACATTCCCTCCATTCCTAAATATTCCACCAGGCAAATATTAAAAAAAGAAACAAGCTTGGTCTATGGCAGCTCAACTTCATTCGCTATAGCTCTTCAAAGTTGAAAAACATGTTGGTCTATTCATTTACATTATTTAACGCCATAGCCAGTCAAATTATGATATAATACGGAAACTACTTGTTTGGTCTTTTTGTAGAGCCAATTTTATATTAATTTATTAAGTTAAGCTTATTTAGTGAAATATAAAAATATTTTATTGCTTTAAAAATTCCCTACGCAATTGAATTAATCATTCCACTCTGTCGATAATTCAAAACCTGTAAAAGCTAACCTGGAAATTTACTTTTCATGTAAAATTTACTTCATTCACCTCAATAGCGTAAAAAATAGTTCATGCATGAGTCAGCCATGTTTAAAGCTTTTCAACTTTATTTTCATCGTCACAACATTTAACATTTATATTACTTCTACGGTGAAAACAACCTTTTTTCTGAAAAAATCAACTTCCTTTTAGCATCTTTCCTTTCTCATACTATGACGAACCATTTTGAGACAGCATGAATGCATAATTCATTTTCCTAAGCTTTTAAATATCCGTGCAAAGTATGTTAGCTTTTTTTTAAAAAAAACCTAAAATATTTAAGTTTAACCAATTTGAGAAGAAACATTACATCTTGCTTTCTTCCTGAATCCAATCTATGTGGTCTACCAAACTAATAAACAAATGAAAATATTAATTTCTTTTCTCATACTATGACGAACCATTTTGAGACAGCATGAATGCATAATTCATTTTCCTAAGCTTTTAAATATCCGAGCAAAGTATGTTAGCTTTTTCGAAAAAAACCTAAAATATTTTAGTTTAACCAATTTGAGAAGAAACATTACATCTTGCTTTCTTCCTGAATCCAATCTATGTGGTCTACCAAACTAATAAACAAATGAAAATATTAATGTCGAAGTGGGAAACGTCTAGTCAAACAACCTACACACTCTCCTCCGCCACCTCCATTCCACCATCACCACTGCCACCGCATAAGCATAAACATAGCAACACTTACACCGGTCGGTTAGTCTCCCATAAACCATATAAAATGATCAACTGATCAAGCTTTGCGTATAAATTTTTATTTAAAAATAGAAGAAAAATTGTACCCTCGTGTATGCATGTTTTTAAAAGAAAAGGATCTACAATCAAAGTAGTCAACCACCCGTAAACCCGTAAATATTTTGTTTTGCTTTCATTCTTAAGAAAAAGCTGTTCTTTTAAAAAAGATACCTTTTTCTGAAGTTTCTAAACGAGCCCAGTGGATTACACGAGCAGTGTGTACCATACAAGTTTATCATCATGAATAAAGTTCTGTGTTGGATTTGAAATTGAGAACTCCTGTCATAACTTTCAATTTTGTATGATTTTTTAAGAAAAAATACAGATGAAAAAAGTCTTAAAATGAGAACACCAACTTGATAAAGAAAAACATAAAATGTTACATACTTGGTCTGACAAGTTTGAGAGGAAACCTTCCAAAATGTGCACAGGGACTCTTTTGGCTGATTTTGTCCAATGCTGTAAAAATAGCAAGATTTTTTATAAGTTTTGAATTGAGAGCAACAAGCAGAAATAGGAACAAAATACAAAATGTCTCGTTTGCTAGTAAAACAAAACTCCTTACCTTGTGCTACAACAGCTCCCACCTCATCATTGTGCAGTCTTAACAGTCCTGTAAAAAAGTACCTAATATTAACAATTTCTTTCTAAGAAAGCGCTTGTGATAATACTAATATTGTACTTTCATCGATTGCAAGTCATTTCCGGTTTTATCAAATGCAACTTACGAAGACTTGTTTGTAAAACTGGTAAATACAAGGTATTCACAAGTTTATCGTCAATTGGAACGTCCAAAACGGAGTTGATTACTTTGAACTGATGAATGATCTCACTAATGCTCTCGGATGACACCCCATTTCCTCTAGATTCCATCATCACTAAATCATCGATTTTATTGCAATGACAAACCAAACAAATTTTTGATTTCCCGGGGATATGAAGTCGTAAATTGTGGCTGCATCTTTCAAGTCCCCCAAATATCTGAGCTTTCCCGATCATTTTCCTAAAAAAACAAAACAGGAGAAATACATTACATTACAATATAAGCATTATTTACAATCCTTGTATAATAGGCATCTCTGCTTATTGTTACTACGATTTTTATTACTTTCACAAACTAAATATTATATTATGCTGATAAAATTTTTACTTGAGTCAATTTGCCGCATTATGAAGCAAATAAAAGAAGAAACAAGATAACTTTCATTTTACAAACCAAAAAAAGACTATTTCCTTTCTTTTACCCCTTCTGTTGACAAATGGCTCATTATCAATTTGACAGTAACATCTTGTGCACATAGTAGTATACATAACCGGGGGAGTAATGAATGACTTTTCTCATGTTATATTGCATTATTTCACATTGCGTTTTTCCTCATTACAATTAGCAGTTAATACACTTTACTAGCTCGGCTAACATTTTTTTTTTATCAAAGTACATGTTTAGCGTTTTTACATAACAATTGCAACTTGTTCAAGAAAGGACAAGTTGAATTGGTGCATGCTTTGGGGTTCTTTAGTTTCATCTTTGTTTTTTAGTTTATAAAACAAATTNTTAGTTTATAAAAACAAATTTCTTTTGGGAGGGAATAAGAAAGCACTTGAGAAATGTTCTGAAAGGGTTTGGCAACATGCCGACCAACATGCTAGTAAAATGACGCTGTTTTGTTAAACTGGAAAAATAAGAGGCAAAAATATTACATAGTCTCTCTAGAGAATGCATCTTCCTACTCATTCTTTTACTCTGCAAACACAATGATATAATTCTTGCCAAGAAAAAGTGTTTTTGAAAATTTGTTGTAACGAGAAGCGAATGCAATGTTGTTGTTGATTGTGATTATAATGGTAAATCTTCGTTCAACATGACAGGGAAACCGGATAATAACAACAAGAACAACGAACCTACAGCAATATCTTCAAGTTTGTGGATGAAAATGTAATGCATAGCCCAACTTACATGAAAAACATCATCAACAGAGGCATCAGAATCAGCAGGAGTAAAAAAACTCTTGACAACTAAACAATCAAGGTCGTTCCGAAAGAGATTTCCTTACTCATCTCATGTCATCACTCTTTTTAAACCTTTTATTTGGAACTGCTTGAAGTGACATCCAGTCATATATTTTCTTCTTTATTTTCTAATTCCGAAAAGAGATTTCCTTGCTCATCTCATGTCATCACTCTTTTTAAACCTTTTATTTGGAACTGCTTGAAGTGACATCCAGTCATATATTTTCTTCTTTATTTTCTAATTCCAAAAATGGCCAAGGATTTTCCGAAATTTTAAAATGAATGCTCACTTCTCCCTCACTCTTTGCTTGGCTATCTTGAGCCAAAAAACTGTTAGTACAGTTTAATTTAAATAAATGATTCCTTTATGCGGAACAGTATTTATTGTAATGGAAATGAGACTGGGGTAAAAGAATTTGGTTGCTTTCCCAAAATAAGATACAAAAGCTGATCTTCCGGTCGACCTATCTGCCGCCATCAAACAAATGAAAATCTCCGAAACGCCTTTTTGGTGACTAGCTCAAAGTACAAGTCACGTAGACGGGCAAAACGAACACGACACTAGTGCTAATTGCTCTGCAGACGTGCACTTGTAATGGCAGCGAGGCGAAACTTTAATTTAGAAAGCAAATCATAAAATGACACTGATATGACATGCTGATATGCAATCCTACAATCAACATATTTGTAGAGTATACACAGATTCATCTCAGTCCACTTATGCATACGAAATTCGACATAGGTGTACTTGATCCCCATTTTTTATCAAAACAAAATCCCTTCCAAGAGCAGTATCAGCGTCTCCAAGAAGTAGAACAAATATGAATATCTCAAATACAAATTATTTTAAACTTGCAAAAAAATTACATTGAAAAACTTGTTTCAAAAATGCGGTTGATATTATTAAAACGTTTTCTGGCAGATAAATATACTTTTATAGAAGCTAGAACCAGTTATGTTATTCTAAACATAATGCGATTATGATAATAATATTAAAGTGGGACTCCATTCAAATATTAAAAGAACCCAGCCCAAAAATACTTTTTACTATTATGCTACAACGCAATGTGACTCACTCTCCATCACAGTAAACCTTGTAAACATTTACAGAACACTTTTTTTTGCAATATTTTACTTAAACTCCAATTCAATCCGATGAAATTCGGAACAAGATCGAGATTTTCTTTTTATGAAGTGATCATAAAATGATAATTCTGGCGGTGGTATGCGTTCTTTAAAGAAGAAGTGAAGATGAGAGCGGTATGGATACCTCGAGAGGATAGAAATATTAAGCAAGAAACTGTGTGGAAAATCCGAATGAACATAATCGTTTATCTGGCGGTGGTATGTGTTCTTTAAAGAAGAAGTGAAGATGAGAGCGGTATGGATACCTCGAGAGGATAGAAATATTAAGCAAGAAACTGTGTGGAAAATCCGGATGAACATAATCGTTTACATATTCATCATCATATCGCAATGCCATCGTCTTTCTAATATTATCTGCGGAATAAACACATGGAAGTGGAATGTCTAAAAACCGGATAATCCTACCTCGAAGAAATGTAAAAAATTAAGTGTGGTAAAGCATTTCCTATCCTTATATCCACGCATAATTATGATAAGTATATTCACTTTTCCCACTTTTCCTTCATCTATTACTCTTTCTTGGAGTTTCTTTCACATTTCAGAAGTAACTTGCATGTACTGCTAACTAGCTTTAGCAATGATAAGGAGATGAGTAAGAAGACTACACGGATGCTACCTCCATACTTAGTAATATAGATATTTCTCCACTCCTTCAAAACGTTTTTATTCTTGCCTGGTCAATTATATCTGAAATCAGTTCTTCTTCTTCTCCTGCTGTTCATACACAGCCCCTAGAAAGGAGAGAGAGTCTTTAAAAATCTCCAACTTCTCCTTTCCTGAGGACAGAACAGCTTTCGACCGTAAGTACATTCAAATCAATCGTGCTTCTATAAGTGTGTTTATGTGCATGTGTGTGTAAAAATATTATATTCATCTTTAAAATCTCCAAAATCTGGAAAGTTTCCTTCAAGTTTGCCATGTTTCTGGTTTTTTTTTAAATTCTAACCAATTTTTCCCCATTTTCACTCCTAAAAATACACGCCATTGCCAAAATTTAAAATGAACTAAATTCAACAGCCATTTTGGAAGCTACATCAACAAAATATTACGTTCATTGTTTGCTTATTTTTCTGTCCTTTGCAGCCTTGCAAGAAGGTACACCGGAAATTCTCAAAAAGTTAAAAATGCTAGGCTGAAATATAAATTCAAGTCAAATACATATTGTCACTCCATAAATTATTCAATCTTAACTCTACTCACTGTGTGTGCTCCGTAAAAAGAATGAAAGGGATTTTATGAGTCAGAAAAAGGAAGTAAATGGGACTCTTTATATTTTCATGTGTCCTTTATCTGTCTCGTCTAATTTCCAATTTACCTAAATCACACACTAACGTATTCAGTCAGTGTACAATATGTATGGACCAACAATAACATGTAATAACATGTAAATAACATGTAAAAGCTTCTATGTAGGAAGGGAGAGGAGACAAGAGTGTGTGCAGCCTTGCAAGAAGGTACACCGGAAATTCTCAAAAAGTTAAAAATGCTAGGCTGAAATATAAATTCAAGTCAAATACATATTGTCACTCCATAAATTATTCAATCTTAACCCTACTCACTGTGTGTGCTCCGAAAAAAGAATGAAAGGGATTTTATGAGTCAGAAAAAGGAAGTAAATGGGACTCTATATTTTCATGTGTCCTTTATCTGTCTCGTCTAATTTCCAATTTACCTAAATCACACACTAACGTATTCACAGTGTACAATATGTATGGACCAACAATAACATGTAAAAGCTTATATTTAGGAAGGGAGGAGACAAGAGTGTGTGGGTTAAAAAGCAGGAAGCAAAATGCTTCTTTTGTTCTCCTGTGAACTCTTTCCAAATGATCCATAATCAAATAAAGAAGACTACTTTTTCTACTGAAATTACCTGGTTTTTCCTTGTCATTTTGTCAAGTGTTGTATGTGTGTGTGACTATTGTGCATGTTTTTAAAGTGTCTTTCTAGTTATACTAGTTATATTGGCTGCTGTTTCACTGCTACTACTTCTGTTATATCCACTACTCAAATATACTGCCATTTTTATTGCATGCAATTTTTACATCCCTTAAAATCCTAATGCTATCGCAAATTCCATTTGCACATAAAACAATGCTTTTCTCATGATATTCGCTATTAGTAGTTCCGACAATGAGAAAGCGCGTTTCTATTTCCACACTATTAATTATTTATTCTGTTTGTCTGCTAAAAATTATATCCGTTGATAGTTTTTAATTTATATGCATGGAAATGTGTTTGTGATCTCTCTTCTCAGGAAAGTCAAGAGAGCTGTCCTTCACTCCCTCCCACCATCATCATCAACCATACTACAACAGAAAGAGGATTAAAAGAGAAAGTGAGACAGACAAGAGCAAGAGACCCGTCACTCGCAACAGAAATAACACGACTACAATCATTATTGTGTAGGATCGTGATCTCCTTTGTAGCTACCTTAGAAGAACCCCGTTACTATACACGCCCAAGGGTGTGTATTTTTTAGCCTCAGGCATTTGCTGTAGTTTGCACGTCACCTTCCCATAAACCATTGTCAAGATGGTTGGAATGATGGACCGCTCTTACGAGGGGTAGCTAAACAAAATTTTAACTTATTTGATTTGCAAAAATTGATTTTTCCGATTGTAGATTTTATTTTACACGGATTTTTCTGAAATGCGATTCTCGCTTCCTTTGCCGTTTTTCATGTTAATCTATTATTGTTTCGTAGGTGGAGAGGTAAACATTCCTTATTCATTTTTGTGTTTTTCTTTGCGATAAAATTACAAAGTGTATCTTTAAATATTTTAATCATTAATGAGTAAATGCTTCAACAATTACGAGTAATTATTTTCTATCTGTCTGACTCAGCCAAATACTATGTAATCTAACAAGGCTTGTTCTTTCAATTATCAAATAATTTCTGCTAAAATGGGTAAGCAAGCTTAAACGTGCGAAAAGTGGGTTCTAATTGCTGTATATACCCCTTAGTCATGCCCTATATAAATACTATTATTCCTATGTAGGTAGTCTGAACTCCTCTTCCAATCTCTTTTATAGACATTTAATTTGTTTTTTACTGATTTAAACCGTGTTTAGAAGTCATTGACTAGTAATTCTCTTTACTTACTCCTTTTATAATGCCATAAAATTAACACTCAAACGCCAAATTGTATAATAAAAACTATCTACCTAGATATAACTAGTTCTTAAATAAATAACAAATGCTCTAGGCAAACTTGAATATGACAATCGGTTATCACTAAACCTCATTTTCACACTAAATAGGCAAGATATTCCGGTTAAGTAACAGTTAATATAGATCAATTTAATATAAATACAATAGTTTGTAGTTAATGTACATAATTAGTTACCCTTACTTTCCAGAAAATTAATGTAATGAACCCTTTCTCTATTTTTCCCAAACTTCTTTGCATGAAAACAGGAAAAGACTTTCAAAAAGGAGCAAATCGCACAAGTGAACCCTCCAAAATTTGAGAAAGTTGAAGATATGGCAGATATGACATATTTGAGTGATGCCGCAGTATTGCACAACTTGAAGCAACGTTATTACGCAAAACTT
The DNA here is from genome assembly GCA_027744615.1 of Lepidocyrtus cf. nigrosetosus NNG-2020. Classification (NCBI taxonomy): domain Eukaryota; kingdom Metazoa; phylum Arthropoda; class Collembola; order Entomobryomorpha; family Entomobryidae; genus Lepidocyrtus; species Lepidocyrtus cf. nigrosetosus NNG-2020. The sequence goes on along the minus strand of JAHZNK010000170.1, from coordinate 3,274 downwards.
ATCTACGTAAGAAATCTTTTCTTTTTACTCTGTTCATACCACGCTTGTTTTATGTAACCTTTTCAGGAACGTACTTTAAAGAAAGATCAAGTTTGGCAGACGAATCCACCAAAATTTGAAAAATGTGAGGACATGTCCAACTTGACTTATCTAAATGACGCTTCTGTACTTCATAATTTGAGACAACGTTTTTATAACAAATTAATCTACGTAAGTAATTTGCATTTGCTTTTTTACTAATGATAAGGGTAAGCTTCATTTAATCTACTTTTTACTTGAAATTACAGCAGCACAAACTTATATTTACCTACTTGTGCTAGTGCTTTATATTGTTTAGGTATGCTACATATCGATATCAATCATTGCATGGTTGATAATAAGCGATAAAAAGATGGTTTTGGATTTTATAGTATATTGTTACTTCTCTTATGAACTTCTGTACGGCTTCCATTTTCAATTTGACAACATTTTAATCAAAAATGTTCCTTTTATCTAAAGTTTATCGAGCTAATTCAACACAAAAGTTTAGCTAAAACTAATTACTAACTGATTGATTAAAATAACAGGTGTACTAAACTAACTAGCCACGAATAAATGATAGTCATGTAGTTATAGTTAGTTAAGTATTAGGGATAGAGCTAGCTGACAAATCAGAACAATGAAATGATACGTACCATTAGTTCAACTTTACTTGGATTTTTAGATTTACAATCTTTGGTAACTTTTTGCATGCTTCCGTAGAAAGCTTTAATAAAAGTTTCGTAGTTTACTTAATACTAACAGGAAGAGTTTTCACAAATGAGACTATATGTATGCAAACTATGAAGACGAATTACAAACATTGGCAGGAGACAATTTTAATTTGGATTACCTTCCGCAAGATTAATTTTGAATGGAGAACGCTGGTATAGAAAATATATGCCTACAACATCCCTTATACCTAACCCAATACGGGCATCAATTTTATGTTGATTTCGGGCATGTCACACTTATCATAAATCAAACGAGTCACATGGTATTTGATTCTGTCCTTCTTTGCTCAACTTTTTGTGTACGCAACATTTGGCAGGGTGATTAGGATTTGAAAGTGAAACTGGTTTAAGCAAAAGAATTTTGTCAATAAAAACTGCCACTTCAGCACAAAAACTTTTTTTTACTAAAATAGCTGGTTTGAATTTATATTTCTATTGAAAAACGACGTTTCCTTTCTTGAAGAAAAATTTAAACTTCATATGTACATGTTATTCTACAGTGATACTAAAAGTTGTATCGCAAAGGAAGAAGCCCTGTGTACATGTTCAATTCCCATCTCCCGTTAGGCGCAAGTTAACTTTCTTCATTGGAAAACTAAACGTTCAGTAGTATATCTAATCCCCCTAAAACGAGGCAAGGTATTCAAAAGCTGAAAAAAGATCGTTAAAATAGACAAGTCAAAGGGAAAGGATAAAATAATTGCTACTTACCAATTATAATTTTATAATTTCTTCAGTCATGTACCTACGTATTTACGTATTTACGGGTTTTGTCTTTTGTATTTAGGAAAAACAAAGACTTTACTTCCAAATACTACATAACCTCTCATTACCATTAAAAATTCACGTTTAGTTTACTCGGCAAAAATTTACCTCTTCTATTTTGTTACAAATAAACAGGCAGTAGTCCTGGCATAACGACATGATTTTTGCTTGAGGAAACTTATAAACGAGGTACAAAAGAAAACACAGGTTTCCTGAAACATTAAGCCTCCTCTTTCGCATGACTGATTGCAAATTATTTGCGCTCCATGAAAATCTGTGCCATTCTTTTAAAAATTACTTTTGACTGAATACATGCAGGATTGTGCAATTTGAGGACGCCTTCAAAGCATAATTTAATTTAATATAAGAAAGGGCAAATGAAGACAAGTTTTCAGCATTTTCTTCTTTGTCTGCCATGTGTCATTTTTTCTAGCTTGCTGTGGAAAATTTAAAAAAGCAATTTGACTAGAATCATTCCTTAAAAAACCTAAATATGCCTACTTCCAGTCTTATATTAGGCAAGTGTACATCTTTTTGTTTCTATTCAATATGCCACCCTCACTGCTTTCAACTTCTCAAAACTAGTCTACTTTTGCAACCAGCCACATCATTTGCTTTCTTTTCGATTTTACTGAAATGATGATGTCTCTTTTTCCATCCGTAAAGAAAACATTAACTTGTCGAAATGTCAACTGAAAAAGAATTCACCTTTCATCTTCAATTTTATTAGTGGGTTAAAGTCAAAACCAGCGTGTAACCCTTTCCATTGAAGAATAAAAATTCTTTCTCATTTATTTCATTTACCCAAGTAGAATACTATTTTCTTTACATTTTACACCTTAGAACGTCTTGGCATCTTTGAGACAAATGATCATTAATATATCTTTAAAGTGCTAACTATTGCTTATTTCAACCATATTACATACTTCTGCCTTTCAATACGCATCTATTATCACAAGTTATTATGTAAAGTAGATAACTAGAGACTAGTCTGATAAATTAAATTGGAATTGAAATAAACAGCCGTTTCACAATGCTGGTTCTGAGAAAGTCTTTGATAAGATTACCTTGACAGGACATTCCCACTTTTTGATATTTGCTTAATATTTTTGTTCGATATTTTCATAAAAATACTATTATCACCAGCTAATGCAAGACTTTTATTATGAGTTATGGGGAAATGGGTTGAAGGGCAGACTCGGAAAAAGAATAAAAATTTCCGACTTTGGAATTTTTATAGAAATCTTCAAAAACTATAAACTGCGTCTCTGGTTGATGCCAGCATATAGGATGCTGTTGAAAGGAGTTCATAGACATGAAGGCCAAAAGCTATGTGACGTACCAAGTTTTACTTGCGTTTTTATGGATGAAAAAGCTCCGTTTTTCTCTGGCAGAAATCATGAATGCAATGCTCTATTTTCTCCTCTAAAACGAGATGATATTTATAAATTATGAATGAATTCATGACAAATGTCAATATGCAAAAAAATACTTATCTCTTGCAAAAAGTACCCTCGAAAGGCAAACACAGAACAGAACACAGGATGTAAAATTTTTATGAATGATCATCCTCATCTCATTCATCTTCATACATTCTCGGAGAAAAAGGAAAAAATCATTTTTAACTTCTGTTCCGATTCCTTGTGAACTATTAATGTTAAAATATGTCTATTAAATTTTAATGAGCTTTTTCTTGCACTAATCTACATCGCAGACCTATTCGGGCCTTTTCTGTGTTGCCATCAATCCTTACAAGC
>JAHZNK010000169.1:0-10080 GCA_027744615.1 Lepidocyrtus cf. nigrosetosus NNG-2020 | reverse complement strand
TTCTTCTATTTATTACACGAGAAACTTTCATTTCTTTATAACAAAGTTGTGCAAACAGAATAAAAAAGTTTGTCACTTTCCTTGTGTGAAAATTGTTGACGCACGGCAAAGGGGTAAACAATAATAAATATGCATTATCTTCATAAACAGCACTGTCAGCGCAAAACAAAATACTCGTAGAATGTATTCCTTCGTATAAATGAAAACGCTTTTTTGCTTTCCTTTGAAAGTAAAATGAGAAAGGTAACGAAAGTAGTTTTGTTCTCGAAAAAAGTCTTCTCCTCATTCACAATACTTCATCAGTTCATATTCCATTTTCTCCAGAGAAAGTAAATGAATTTGAGCAACACTTTTTGTAGATAGATGTGTTAAGAAGAAGTAAACAGAAAAACTTTATTTTGGAATGAGCTTGTGCTAATAAAATCCTTTCGTATATTAGAACCTGTGTTGACAAACATAAAATATTTTGGAACTGTGTTGTTAATGAAAGTTTTTTCAAAAAAGAGAAAATGAAGATTTATAATTTGTCGTTGCTTTCCTTGTTTCTTTTAACATAACTTTGTACAATGGGAATAATTGCTGTAGGTTATTAATTCAATTCATGATTTCTTTTTTACAAGGTTAGGATTTACAAGTGTATCTGTATAATTCCTCATAATTAATATTAAAGCGTGGGTGCTTAAATGGTTTTAAAGCAATATAAATTTTTAGATTGCGCAATCGAATGGAAAAATGAAGTTGGGATTTTTAGTGTGCTCAATTCAGTCATCCCTAACTTTCATGTTATTATTACGGCAATTGCTTACAGAAAGCGCGCACAGTCACCCTAACCATAAGTTTTAAACTTTAGCCGTGTACCATGGGTACTTATACGGGTTCTTTTTAAGTTTTTTTTCTCTACAATTTGTTTTTTAAAATGTTGACACAAATTCTTAAGCTACAGGAGCCCATTGAACTGGATTGTGTTGTAGAGCAAACTACATAGCAAACAAAAATACGCACATCATCGAAAGATTAAATAAAATGCACCCTTAAATCCATCTTAAAAAGCTCATGAATTGATAAAGTTCATTACAACAAAAGAGAGTCCACAGGGGAAAGTTAATTCTTTGCTTAGCTCGCTTTGAATGAACGTTGAATTCAGTAAATGATTATTTTGTGCGGGGAATTATATAAACAGGGTAAGGTTTTATTTGGCACTGTGAACTACACCCTTGACAAGATCCCTGGAAAATTATTATCCTCTTCAGGTTGCTCCTATGAAAAAAGAATAAAAAATATTTTTGAGACGATGATCAAATAATCAAACAAACTCGTTTTCTCTCGCAATTCGTAGTTGCACGGTTATTGTACTGTTGACTATCAGGAGTGAACCGTTTGAATGTATATTTACGGTACAGAACAAATTATAATGATGTTGTTCAATAGTTTTGCTTCAACCACCACACCATTTTCATTTTGTGGGAAGCCTCAGATTAAACAATTCGCCAGAATTTCATTCTAGTTTTTTAGAAAATCTACGTATGATATACATCTTAACAGGAAATGAACAAAAAATTTAAGCCTTGAGTCAATATTTAGATTTCGCATTTAAAATCTGGCAAGTGAACTGTTTTTCCTTTATATTGAATTTGACCACTAAAAAATTTCAACAATGAGATACCGTTTTGTTTGTTCTGTTGCTGATTGCCCCAAAACATTTATTTTTTCTGATCGATAATTAAGAATTCCACAAAGTTCATATCATGACCAAATCATATACGGCTATTTATTTTCTTTCACTTATTTACGTACGTACTTAAAAACCAAGTTTACAGTAATAGCTGCACTAATTGAAACAAAAAATGTCCATGAAACGAAAATTTAGAGAGAAAAAACCTTTAAACTCATCATCATCCATCAAGCATTAAACGAAGAATGGATTAGCGGAAGTGTTGTTGGTTTGTTGAAACCTCTCACATCACTTTGTTTTCAAATCTCCGCAAGACAAAACTATTTAGTTATTTTTTAAAAAGGAGAAGCATTTTCTTACCCAAAAGAATAACAAAAGAACGTTTCATCTTTAAAAAGAAAAACAGAAAGAAGGAACTGAATGTCTTTCTTTCTTCGTTTTGGTAAAAACAGGATTTCACTGTTCCGACTATTCATTATTAACAAACAACAGTAGTCAACTTGTCTGACAAAACTGAAGAAAACACCTCGCCTTTAAGTAATCATAATATTCTTTCACATTGCCTGGTTTTACCATCTTCTTATCTAGCAATTGGATAAGTTATTTTGGAGATATAAAACACCACCGCAGCATCAAGCAACAAGTCATTTGAGAGGTTTAACGAGGATAGAAATAAAAACAAAAGTGATTTTCTTTTTACTCATTATTATTTTATGGAAACTCACAGGACCTTTTTGTTTTAACAGTGGACTCCACTCAGTCTCCAGGATTAAGTAGACTGCCTGGCGGCATACCATCGTCACTGCCTCTCAAAGTTAACAAGTTCCACCCGACGAGAAATCCTCATCCTTTTCTTCATACTCATATTTTAAAATAAATCCCTGTCATTTCCTTCCATTTGTAATGCTGGAGTAATTTATTATAGAGCCAACATTTATTTTTTCCAATTGAGTAGAAGAATCATGTTTTGAACATGTTTTAAAAATTGGCAATTAAGACATAGCTAGTACAAATATGTTACGCGTGAGAATTAAATGCAAGCTTTGTTTTTCCTTACAAGGCTGGAGCTCTGTTTGCCTGTCCACTTCCTTCAGATTTTATTTCATGATTTTTTTCTGTATTAGTTTGACACAGCAGGGTTCTACAAGTGATATAAATAGCTCTCATTCATGTGTGGATGGTGCAAAAGCTCATCATCATCAACTATATAAAAAGAGGGAATTGAAAAGAGCTATGACTGGTAGCTTTTTAAAATGTACAGTTTTGAAAAGCATTAAATCTTCTTAAAAACTGTTTATTAAAGAGTCATTCACATCTGTACAAGTTTTCTCAAGTGCTTATTTTTGACTTGTTGGTATTTAATATTTAGCTTTGAAATTTGACGTAATAAACAGCATTTAAGCTTTGGTTTAGTGATTCCTATTTTTAAAAAAGTACGTAGATGAAATATGATTGATGAAGCACGGCTGAAAAACAGTTTGTCTACAAATATCACACTTGAAACGCAAATAATTTATGCGTACTCATTTTCGTCCCTAAATTTGATGACCACACATTGGGCTCAATTCTTGTTACATTATGATGTAAACCTTCTTGCATCATCCGTTCAAAATCATTCTCTCCTGGTCATATAAATCAACAGACGACTCATGATGTCACGTATAGTAGGTAACATTGTTTTTAAGGAAAAAAGTTGGAACTGGAACTGATTATGACCAGTTAGTATAAGCTCTCGTCATTAATAAAACCATTTTTCATTCAGATGTCCAACTGAATTTTTACAACTAGGGAGGGAAAGTGAGAAAAAGCTCTAGCGTTTTCCTTGCGGCTTTTCAAATGTATAAACTTACAATGATACTTATGCAACTTAAGGACCACCAATAATTAAACACAGCTCTGCTGGCTCTAAAAATTCTGAAGCCTCTTTCCAAAAACTCATCTCATTTTACTAATCCTGTCCTAATGAATGATTATTCAGAATGAAACCTGTCAAATATCTAATATATCTAGGTCCGATTTTTATATCAGGACTTTTTTGAAATGCTAACGATGGCTCAAAAAACTGTATTTGCAACCACGCTCTTGACTTTTCATTTGGTACGATTAGTTTTTTTTTGATTCGTTAAAGTCGGGAAAAAGTTCTTATGATTTATAAGCTCCGCTGGGATCAAAATTCTAAAGGTTCTAGAGAAAGAATCAAAGAGAAAGAAGGGATGCATCTCAACTTTTTAAAGAATGATCACCGTTACGACTACGATAATGACAGAATAGCCAAACTGATGTATTTTCTGCTACAAAGTTTGGCGTGAAAAGAAAATTGAACAGGTTTGTTTAAAACGAGAAATAAACGAATGCGTAAAAATTTGGAGGATTAAGGAAGAGCTGACGTTCAGTGAGAAAAGTAAATATGTTGATGATCATGTGAACGGAGATATGCTAGATAGAAAATCGATTTTAGTTTAAGCGGATGAAGACTCCTTTTATTTATCATGACTAACATTATGATGGCTACTGATAACAAGGAGATGATGTTTAATAATCCCTAATACACGATATTATGTTGAAGACTATATCATATTTACTACTTTGTGTTTTAAGTTGAAACAAAAGTGATAACTATTTCTAAAGCATCGGAATTTGGCATAAAGAAAATATTCAAAAAGTAATTTCCAGTTGACGCATATTCATGTAATATTTATTGTTTTACTTACATAGAAATCTGACTTGTAATCCTTTTATGCTGTTCCTTTTGAAAAAATTGTCCCGATTGCATTTTCAATGAAAAAGTTTCATATTCATTGTAGACATCTCATCTCATATCAGTTTCTTTCAGAAATAAAACGCGACATATTTTTATATATTAAATTGGCAAGTTAAAAACTAGTTTTTCTGTTTCTTCTTTTCACAGTTATCTTCTATTTTCTTATTTTCTCGCNTTAAAAACTAGTTTTTCTGTTTCTTCTTTTCACAGTTATCTTCCATTTTCTTATTTTCTCGCCATCACTCTTGAGAGCATTAGCTAAATTGAAAAAGTTGTTTTCACGCTCTCGCCTTTTCCTTTGCATCTTTTCCAACAACTTTCCTTCGTTTAGACATTTTACTCGCTACTTTTTCTCTTTTAAAATAATCTGTCCATTTCGCATGGCGCTTAAGAATACAAAAAAAACTTAAACCTGAAAACTTGTAACATTTCCAAGCGAGAAGAAGTTTACACTTACATCCGTATCAGATGAGGATAAATATAAAATGCCATTTATGAAATTAGACAGAAAAAAATTCGACGATTTCTAAATAAAAAGTAAAGCATTTTTTATGCTACTATATTTTCTTCTTTAACTAACCCTTTTTGCAAAAGTTAACTGTCTTGTCCAACTTCCAAACTTACACACATCTAAAAAAGAAAAGAAAACTTTCTTCATATTTTGATCTATTTTTTAAAATCATAAAAGTTGACTTGAGTCTAACAAGGGAATATGATGACATTACATAAGAAGAAAAGTTACTTTTTTGGCAAAAATACACTTACATCCGTATCAGATGAGGATAAATATAAAATGCCATTTATGAAATTAGACAGAAAAAAATTCGACGATTTCTAAATAAAAAGCAAGTAAACATTTTTTATGTTACTATATTTTCTTCTTTAACTAACCCTTTTTGCAAAAGTTAACTCACTTGTCCAACTTCCAAACTTACACACATCCAAAAAAGAAAAGAAAACTTTCTTCATATTTTGATCCATTTTTTAAAATCATAAAAGTTGACTTGAGTCTAACAAGGGAATATGATGACATTACATAAGAAGAAAAGTTACTTTTTTTGGCAAAAATGCGAGAAAATATTTAATATTAGTTTTTAAAAAGAAGTTAAAAACATGACTTAATGCTTGGAAACTTTTCTTTGTTCAGCAAAGTCAGCTCGCTTTGATAGTTCGTCAAATATTACTCTCCGTTTCGTCCTGGTGGTTCTCAATACTTCCGTAGCCGCGACAAGTGGAATGAAATGAATGAATAAAGAAGCAAAAAAAGTTTTGGATTAAGAAGAGTTGCCAGTGCTTCCCCAATTCCCTCGTTCCCATTTTTCGACGGATAGGTAAAGAAAAAATAAAAACTCATTTAAAAGAATCTCTTCTTTAGTTGAAAAAAACTTTTATAAGCGTATACATAGCAAAAGTTTTATTTTCCTTTACCTCAAAAAGGTGTTACTTTTGCGTTATGTAACTACTTTTATTACACTGGCATTACTGCAATGTTACTATTTTGGTAAGAAAGGAATTTGTAAACATTTTAGTAACCAATCTGCACTTCTCCTTCCTTTAGTTTCTCCCTGTCTCTGTCTAATCGTCCAAGTATGTAAAAAAGCACAAGAGTATGTAAAGAAAAAAATTGTGTAGTAATCCCTTGTCTGCTCTTCTTCTCACTTGTCCAAGAAATAGCTGAGGACCATGAGCCTCCATGAACCTTCTCTTTTAATACACAAGAGGGTTAACACAAGTTTTTCTAGAGAAATGTTTGGGAAAAGTATTTAAAAAGACTTGGAAAAAAAGAAACACTTAGCGAACAAAATCTTTCTTCAAATGAAGCATATCCCCGTAAATATGAAATGGGGAGTTGGGTGAGAGTTTGAGAAGAATTATGTTTGTTTGGAGGAAAGTTGAAGAGGACGATGACTTGCGGCTACTATTTATCCTTGTAAAATAAACCTTACTTTTTCCTTCCAAATTTTCATTTTCCTTTCCTACCAGTCGGTCGGCATCACTTTCTTTTTGTCTAAAATAAAAAACACATAGTCCAAAACAATATTTGAAATACTGTAGTGTTTCTACTACTGTTGGTCTTGTTTAAGTGTTTTGTTGTGTGTGGTTCCACGCTTGTTGAGAAAAGTGAATGGTGGTTAGTTACTAAAAAAGCTCATTTTTAAAAATAAAACTAAATCTATCTCTTTAGCCTAGCCACAAAAAATAAACAAAAGGTTGTGTATACTTTTTTTCATTCACTCTTACTTTTAGCTCTTTTCTACTAGGTTTAAAGTGACCACTGCTACTCAAGACGCGTTTAAATTATAAGATATTGATACTAAAAAGCTTTTTCTCCGCTTTTTCTTACTTTCTCTAGAATTTTTCTCCCCTCTTTCTTGTGGTTGGTGATCAGAATGAAGATGAGTTGTTCCTTTTCATAGTTTGGTAAGCAACTTTGTTATTGGAAAAGATCAGAATACCTGGCTCGTTTCTGCAGCTGCTGTCTTTTTTACTTGAAGAGCTTATACTTTATTATTATATGAAGCAGGAAGCTTTTTGCCATGGGCTTGCCAACTAAATAAAGTGTATGAAACAGAGTGAAAGTGTATCAATGCCTCATCGTTTGCTAGTTGAAAAAAGTTAAAAAGGAATCAGATAGAATTGCTTGGAAAGAAGAAACCGATACATGACAAGAAAAATTTTCCCCAAAAGATTGCTTTTTTGACGTTTGGAATTGAATGTGACAGTACTGACAGATGACAATGGAAAAAATTGTGCAGCGTTTTTAGGTGAACGGTTACAAACAAGGCTGAAACTGAAAACTGACGATGACTGACAGTTCTTAGAAAGTCGTAGTTTTAAAGACATTTTACCGGCATGATGAAACAACTCTGGACTGTGTCAAAGCAGTTAAGATAAATTTCATGGTACGTCCTTAAACACATTTGGTCAGCAACAAAGTCCTTAGTGGGAATCATTGACAAAAGAAATACAAGCCTAAGTAAAAAATAATAAATTTCAACAGCTAGACGGAGCAAAACGATCGTTTTTAGCAAGAAGTTATCAAAAAAGCATGCCATAAGCAAACCCCAAACATATCCATTCCAATTCCAATGTCAAAATTACATTTTTTACTTTATTCAGCAAGTTCGAAACAAGTTAAGAGCTAAAGGAAAAGTTACAAGCTATTCCTCTCACAGTTCGCCACCACCTCCTTATTCCTATTCTCTCTGGAACTTAATGACTAGTTGGTCTTGAGAATTCCTCTCACAGTTCGCCACCACCTCCTTATTCCTATTCTCTCTGAAACTTAATGACTAGTTGGTCTTATTACTTCTTTTCCTGCTGTGATTGCATCACTGCATCATACACTAAAATACCTACTCATTTCACTCTCGCTCATTCCCTGACATTTTCCACTCTCCTCCTTTCTCCTTTATAACTTTTTAGAAAAGGTACGTGCAGCAAATGTTTCTTTGCTCTTTCCACCAAAACATATAACAAAAGCGTCTTTTTCATTCAAACTTTCTCTTCTAATGCTTAGCTTGCAAGTCAGCCAAAAGTGACTGAAACAACTATTTTGTATTACTTTTACACACAATACAGTTCAATATGTATCGTAACACACAATTGCATTTTATTCCAGCTTCACCCCTCTCTCCTTTATCGTCATCGTCAATTCACATATGATATCGAAGAAATAAAGGGGGAAACTTTTCTCCCCTTCTCTCAACTCAACAGCCGTTTTCAACATTGGTATTCCTTTCTCCTGGTATTTTACTCCTATTCATCATATTCACCATCTTTTTATGTAGCCAGCTGCAGAAGCTGCAACATTTTGTAATGCGTACACACAGAAGAAGGAGTAAAAACATAAAATATTTTTTAGACTTGCATATATATATCCTTGCTTTCTTCTTTCAACTATCTCATCGCATCTGTTTGCTCACTTTTTTTCTTGATTTTCAGGCGTAATTTATACCGTAATCAGCAGCAGCAACGTATCATCCTCTTTCTTATAAAATGTAATCATTCTTGAATAAACTTTTTATCTCCGTTGCCTAAATACTTTTTCCCAAGTTTCTTTAAACTTGTAGTTGCTCTTTTTATCAAACTGAGATTTACGTTTATTTTTTGGTAGAGTGGAAGAAAAGCGCATTTGATAATGACATTGTAGTAGCAACAGCGTATTTTGTTATTTCATGTTGTAGTAGTTTTTGCGGCTACGGATCATCAACAAAAATTCATGTTGACGCCGGGTATTGAACCCGCGTCCACTAGATCTAGAGTTCGGCCTCTTAACCACTGAGGCACGCCAACCCATTAAATTGATCCGATGAAATAACTACTATTCATCTTCTCCCCGCCGCAACAAGTAGTACATTTCAAAACCACTACAGCTTGTTTCACTTCCTCTTTTCTTCTTTTCTGTGAATAAAAGGAACTTGTAAATACATGTTCTAAAGTCGTATTACCCTACCTTCTGAACAATATTACTTGTTTCCTCCTTTTTCTTTTTCTGAATCAGCTTAACTAATACAATCCGATGCAATAACGTCTACTTCAAGCTGACTTTACAGCTTTTGCTATTCCTGATATTTCAGTGGTTATATGTTCAGATATAAGACAGCGGTGATCGTGATGTGATCGTCGATTGCTGATGATGATAATGTGGTTTGGCTTTTTATATGGAGGAAGTTGTACAGCTTTCCAAATAAAAGTGATTTCCATTGCATTGACATACTGCACGTGGGGATGATCAACTTTGACGATGGGGATGTTGATGATTGCAAGCAAAAGAATAAACGTGAAATTCAAGCTTGTCAGACTTGTCCCTTCTCTATTCCCATTAACTGACTCTGGCATATGCTCATAGCGGATCATCATCAATATCATCTAGTTCCATACAGTTCATGTTCAATTTCTTTCATTCCTTTCACACTCCACTTCATCTCGTTATAAAAATAGTGGTGGAATGCACCTAGAACATCAACATCACATCATTGAAATAGACATGATCATATCGCGTTGTGTCCGTCGTTCGTGCTTTTATAGAGCTGTGTGACTCACTTGGCTATACTTCCCCTTTTGAATTTTACTTTGTTTTGTTGAACTGTGAGAAGCGGCTTTAGTAAACAAACTAAAGTAAGATATGGAAAATATAAACCCGGAAAACGAATAAAGTCTAAATTTACTTTGAAGTTGGATGACCATCATTACCAGATAAAATCGTTCAAGTACAGGTCTCGCAACTTGCGACACACCGTTGAAACCCAGTCTCGACTAGGTTTGCTTTGATTCTTGGCGGGATCTTAATGGAATTTCTATGTTGAAATGTTTCAATTTCGTTTTTTCGCTTTGTCTTTTCAAAAGCTATGAAAATATGCAAATAATCTTTTAGAATTTTCTGCCTTTCCAATCAAAAGATCAAGCCAATCATACAATGGCGGAAGTATTGAAGGAAATTTGATGAAACTAAAATTTTTAAATGCTACCAAAGACTAAAGACCGTATGTGAAGCTAAAAGTTTTGTCGGATTACAAATTCCATAGCTCTCATTTGTAACTTCTACTTGGAACTAAAAGCTGGACGACTATTCTCTGAATGGAACTCTGCTTGCCACATTATCAACCGCATATATATACAATGCCCACTTTACATTATCTTTTGT
>JAHZNK010000168.1:0-17573 GCA_027744615.1 Lepidocyrtus cf. nigrosetosus NNG-2020 | reverse complement strand
AGACGGTTAAAATGAAAACCAAGAGCATTTTCGTGGTGGTGGAAAGATTTTAAGGGTTTCATTCAAAGTTTAACAATGAATCAAACCACCTTCTATGCGTAAAAGGTAATCTATTTTGAAATTATCAGTATCATGCATTTTAGCAAAACTCATAAAAATAGATTCAACACCACTTTTAACAAGTGAACAACAAAAATTGTACATGTTATCACACTCTCAGTTTTCATTTTAACCGTCTCTAAATCCCAAAGTTAAATTTTATGTTTTCTTTGATACAATCTTCAGGTAACAATTAATTAAAAACTGGTCTAATTGTAAAGCAATTGAATATAAACTATGTGGGAATTGGCGAATTTCCATTTGATTTAGGAAAATTACTTCTGAATTACAATCTGTATTAGCAAAATTTTGTTCTTGTGCCCACGCCCATTCGACTTTCCTTTTGCAGGATTTAGAAATTTTTCAAAAAAACTACTTATAGCTATCCTCCCCCTCTGTGATTGTATCATTGTTTCTTGTTTTGAGGTTCCAAACCACTCCGTTCTAAATATTTCCTTCTCAATGTGATAAATGTATGCTTTCCTTATCTACTTTCTTCTACATAGCAAAATTTACCAAACTTCTGCACCTGCTTCTGAAAACAAATTATTTGGCATAGTGGCAAAAAACATCATCTTTAGTAGAACCTAAACCTGCGTGCCAAAATATTGTCATCTCTGTCTCCTTGACTTATTTCAAACTGAATTTCTGCAAGTATCCATCTTCATCAACGTTTCCCTTCATTCTGAAATTTTTGAATCCTTTCCTAAAAAGTCTATCATTATAATTTCCTTAAGATGTAAGAAAGCTGCATGCAGAGAGAAGTGAACAACCATTTTTCAAGTAATATATTTTATGATTTATTTGCAGCTGTGTAGGACACATGCTACACACTTCACGGACTATTTCAATTCTATAATAACATTTCATTATACTTTAGAAAATTCTTATTTAAATGGACTCTACTGAGATTACTGTTTGTATAACATTTTAATTACATTTTACATGGAGTTTATTCTATTTATACGTGAGTTAGACAATTTCAGTAGTAGTAAGTAAAAATAAGATAAAATCCGGATAAACATTACTTATTGGCTTGCCAGGTGTACTTCCCATTGTTAGCACAATTGAACGATAAGATAACTCTTGGGTTACACTTTCTTAAATCAAGCTAGAATCAACCAAACACACAAACAAATCTATATAATATACAACGTTACTTGTAAAATGGGTTTTCTTTTCTTTTTCTCACGCATTTAAGGAGCCATTTTTACTTTTAGTAAGAAAAGCTTCGAAGAAATTTGTTTTTGCTGTGTTCTAAGCCATAGGCCTGACTTGAGTCCTCAGTTAATCAGTGATTAGGACAAAAGATTAAACGATCCTGACTTTTTCAAGAAACATGGCTCCAAAACAAATTGTATTTTTTGTCATTTATTGCTACTTTAATACATTTTCTCAGGATTTTGTTTTCTTATAGTTGTAAGAAACAACGAATTGTAAGTATTGTTTCTTCTGATTCAATGTGAAAAAAAGTCCATCAAAGCACAATATTTTAAGCCTGAAACTCGTATTTTCTTTATGGTTTTCTTCCTTACATTTTGCATATGATTGAAGTCTTAATTACGCAGAACAAATGAGTCATATTCATTAATACAACGTTTTCATAATTACCAAGCTCATTATTACCCCTGATTTTTACTTGCTTTTTGAAAGGCCATTAGTATTTTTTAACATGCAACTTTTATGAACATGATATGAGTAGTGAAAGACATTTCGATTGACTCAACTTTTTTAAAAATAACAAATTTTGATAAAAATTGAAGCCAAACATGAACTCAGCACATCTTATCTAACTTGTACGTGATTTTCGAACATTTTTTAATGCGTATTCAAAAATAAACATGTTAAAATCACGTTGGCTTCCATTTGTATTTTTTAAATGTCATAGAATAAAAAGAGCTACATCATCCATCGTTAATTTGGTTGCTAAAATAAAATGGTAATGAGTAGCGACTCAGTGAACAAAAACAGCAGCATTCGTAATTTTGATTTTCAAATCAAGAATTACGCCATTTATGTTATGAAATTCTTTTTCGAGTTGATAGCGTCAAGAGTTTGTTATTTCAAGAAAATTGAAAAGTACAACCTACATTAAAATAATTAATTTAGCAATTAATAAGAAGAGACAAATTATAATGACAACTATTACTAATTATTAAAATTTTGTTTTTATTTGTTAAAATTATAAGGTACACAAAAAGGAACTCGAATGGTTAGGAGCAAAATGACTATCAGGTCTACTGGAATGTAAACAAGTTTTTTATGATCTTAATGAGGAATATATTATATTTTTAAGCATATCGGCTTAAAAATGGATTGAACCGTACCGTACAGCAAGTGAGTTTTTGCATTTCCAGACTCTATTTTTACGTATTTACGATTAGTAAATTTATTAGACCATTAAGAAAAAAGTACGTTTGTCGACACCTGGCTAGTTTGTCAAGCACATGTTGAATAGAAGCAGATAATTACCCGTAAGCTTCTTAATTTCTACAATATACAAGCTCACAAAATTACTGTGACGATTACTAATGTGTCCATATACCAAGCTACAAGATGATTAATGATTGATTACAAACGTATTTTTATAAATAGGAAAACTGCAATGGTCAATTGGCAAGTACCAAAAATCAAAGTCATGCTATGCTCATTCCTGAAATGGATAGGTATTATCTACTCCTTTTCAATTTTACTGATTTACAATTTAATTGCAATCTACATTACAACTACAACCTGAACTTGTACATCTGACAGATTGATCTTTACGATCCAAATAAAATGCTGCTGATAAGATCTGGTAACTTTCCAGTGACAATATTAAATGACTTGCTTTAGTTTTCAAAAAGTATTAGTAATGTACAAATAAATGGTTAATTATTACTAACAGATTAAGTTAGTTTGCATGTCAATATGCCAGTGTTCGCAATTATAATACCCTTTTACGTTTTGGCTCAACTGCCCTTTCAAAATACTGCAGCTTGCCCCGTTTGCTCAAAAAATGTGCATATTATTTTGCAAACCACATATTTTATAACTATACAGCTTCATAAATAATTAATACTGGTAAGTGCAAGACATATGGATGACAAAAATATCAAGCATATCAGGTTGGGGCGATGGTTATCTATTTTTGCATCGAAAAGGTTAAAATTTTGTTTTTAATTAAAACCAAAATAAGCAGTCAAGGTACAGAAGAGCACCACGATCCGAAGAAATGGAACTGACAGATGACATAGAAAAGGCGATCATAATGATACGAGTAAAATAGTGATACTAGTGAACTACTGATAAGAAGTTAATGTGATAAAGCTTAAATA
Source organism: Lepidocyrtus cf. nigrosetosus NNG-2020 (assembly GCA_027744615.1). Taxonomy (NCBI): domain Eukaryota; kingdom Metazoa; phylum Arthropoda; class Collembola; order Entomobryomorpha; family Entomobryidae; genus Lepidocyrtus; species Lepidocyrtus cf. nigrosetosus NNG-2020. Next base: position 14,157 of record JAHZNK010000168.1, on the reverse strand, counting down.
TCGATAATAATGTGCACTCGATTCAACGTGCATATTTGCTATGAGTAAAAACTACCGAGAATTTCTATTACACCGAAAGCCAGATCAGCTAAACGTCCAAATTAGTCTCAATTCCGTACGTCTTTTTCCAAAAATGATATGAAATCGTTGTATGTGATTGCAACTACATTTCATCAAAGTCCCAGCCATATCAAATCAGTCGTGAAACTAGTATCGATGATTATTTTGCAAGTTTTCAAGTAAGTTCTGGACTGAATAACCACAACATCTGATACTCTTCCAGAGTTCAAAACGAATGTTCAAGGCCTTTGTGTTTGTCATCTACTTTAAGATATTATTCACATTGTACATGAAAATCACCAGAACATTTGGCGTATCTCCATTTGTCATCCACTTTTACTCTTGTACTCCTCATAAATACTACTGCATATTCTTCCAGAGCATTTTGAACGTTTTGTCATTAAAATCTAAAGCAAATGCTGCGCATATTCCATCAGCCAAGATTACCCATAATTAATGTAAGAAATATAAGAAGTTGAGAATAAAAGAAAGTTTCAATTTAAATTATTATATCTAGCTAATCCTTAATTAAATGACAATAACATAAGAAACGGAATATCAATAAATTAGCATAACATTACTTTCTTTTATCAGTAATATTTTTATCTGAGTTTTTAGCAAGCCCACGCCCTAATATAGGTATATTTACGTATATTCTGCAGCTATAAAAGTAAAAGCTGATGTTTCTGCTCAATCAACATCTTACATTAGTTACACCAATCTTAAGATTAAGAACAAGATTAAGTTTCGAATTGTGTTTTATGAGATTTTGAGGTGTTGTGCTGATGGCGTGAGGGACGAGAATGACCCTTATATGGTAATAGTATAAATAGGTGCGACAATGAAAGTGGCATTGTACAAATGTTACTTTCCCTACAAGTAGACAGTATAGAAAACAAAAAATGTCATTTAATGCCAAAAAACATTTACATAGTTTAAAAATAGTACACTTTTATCATGAGTATTGGATTATTAATCGATATACGAGTAATCGTCAGTTGTAGTTAATGCACTACTCAATTAATCTCGTATTAATATGGACAAAATTTCAAAATGTAGTAATTTTGTACATGAAAGCGATAACTCCAGCAAGTACTACTTACCATGATATTTAAAAACAGAACCCAATTGACTTTCACGAATTTCTCAGCCCTTTCAATCTTTTTTCAAACAGCTTCAAAGCCTTACTATCATCATAACATGTGTGGATGACAAAACGGAAGACAATTTAAGACAATTTCAGGAAGGATAATATCAATAAAAGCTCAAATAGGAAATTGGAATGCAATTGCGGGCTCGTGGGTAGTCTTTTTTTACGATGTTATTTATTGCTGACCTAGATAGCTTACTCACTACAAGAGAGGCATTTAAACAACTCCATGTTTTGACTATGTCATTATAGCTCTCCTTTCATACTTTCCCTTCATCCAGGTCCATCCTTTCCTACAAATTTTGTCGCTAGAATAAAGATGGGTTTGTAACGGCTGCAACTTTCTTTACAGCATCATTAACGCCAACTTTTTTCCAGTCCTGGAAAAGTATTTTGAAAGAGGTAGAGACTGCATGGAAATGATAGCAAAAAGCATTTTGTCTACAAATCCTTTCTCCATCCAAGATTCACACAACAAAGACTTTCTACATAAAAATCCAAGTCTTCTTTTCTTACTCTCAAAAGGATTCCACCCGCATCAACATTATAGTGTTTAAGAAAAACATGATTCTAGAATAAAATTAAGGATGATGTGAAGCAATTCGTGCTAGCTCACCCTTCCCCTGCCAGGCAGCACCAGCAGCAACGCCATTCATTCACATTTATATTTCCTGTGTCCTTTTTGCTCTTCCCAAAACATTCAGCCTTGAAACTTTCACGTGGTAGGAGAATGAAATGAAAGGGACTTTAGGAGAATGAATAGGTACTCAAACGTTCTATATGCAGTACCCAGCTTTATTCAACCAGTATTTTGAATGGCTCTATAACATGAAGTGGTTGGTATGTAGCGTGGTACTCCTGTTCCACAATAGGACCTGTATTTGTATGTATTTTTGTCACAGCTTGCTGCAGTTTGCAAACTTTATTCGCTCACAAAGTTACAAAAATCTTTAAAAAGAACGAACTCAAGGAAAGTTTTTAATAATCATTTTTAGACAACGGACAGAAACATAACATTTTATGCATATTAATGCATTGGAAAAAAGCTTTTACTGCAAAAATCTAAAATGAAATACAAATGATACGAAATTGATATGCGTTATGTATTGATGCATATGTAAGAACGCAATTATCTTTAATCACTATAGCCATTTCTGCATAAAAAGTGTCACTACTCATCCATCTTTTTAAGTAAATGGTTAAATATTAGATTTGAAAAAGGAATTTTTATGCCCTACTTATTTTTTCTGGTTTTGAGAATCCCCTATTTCCTATCTTTCTTTTCTGCAATGTAAAAAAAAGTTTGACTAGGGTCTGCTAAAGAAAGGTTCTTTTCCTATTGTAAGGGTTCTTTTTTGAGAACGTTTACGAGTAACGTTCCGTTTTTACTTTAGACATTTTCGAGAACCCAAACATACACACACAAATATTATGTAGAAAATGTATATATAGTGGTCCTACTTTTTACTAATGCTTTTTCTTTCTCGCAAAATATACTACCTTTCTCCAATGATAACAAGTTTCTGCCATGTACATACAAACTCCTATGTGTTCTCATTCGCATTATTGATCTTGATCCTCTGAATGCCTACTCCAGCCTACATAGAAAGTGCTTAACAGAGGCCCTTTTTTGTGTGGCGAGGGGCTTTGTAGCTTTATATCTTTCCTTTCATTTATGTGCCTATGTAGGGCCTATATAGTCTGAAAGCAAGCTGCTTGCTTATTTGACGACTCGACCTACTTTCCCGTTTCATCTTTCCCTTTTCCACCCACGTTTTGTTCTACATCGTTCCATTTCCACACGGACACAAGCCAGCTGGCAGGCTTGCAGCAACTGAATTTGTGTTGCTAGCTAAATGTACGATAAAATAATGCTGTGTATTACAGTACATGTATATACTTGATAATATTCTTGTAATAGTTAGATATGACAAAAGTTAAACCCAAAGAGCCCTTCAATTTTCCAATGCATCATAGCAAACTCCAGGGAAAGGAAAGTTGCTGAAACAATATTCGATTCTTGGTGTACTTTCTTGTTTAAAGGAGATGTATGTAAGCGATAATAGCAACAACTTTCACCCACCTCTTCATAAATCATTTTCTCATCCGTGCACTATTAATTTGAGGATGCAACTCTCCTTTATATATTCAAATATTTTCAAAATACACAAATCGTAACTGGTCATTCAGCATACAATAACTATATAATGTGTTTTACATAGTCTTATTCAGTATAACTTTTAACCAGTTTCCATTCATTCTCCAAAATTCAAGTCTGCTATTATATTAACTACACTATAAAGGTGCCAATTATTACCAGAAATCCTCATATCTATTGTGTTTTCACTTTTAGTACAATTTTTGAAATTGACAACCAATTTTAACCGAATGACGTCATTTAACACTTCCAATAACAGTGTATGAATAATGTATACCTAAAGGCATATTGTCAACCCGTTATTATCTCCTCCCCTGCCTTATAAATGCTATTATTATAATTTTCCACCACCTTGATATACATTTTCTATAAATACAAAAATACTTCAAAAATAACTATGAATATTGCTAAAATAATTCAAATACCATACGAAATATATGATGTCAATCACTGAATCACCTTCTATATTGATTTCTTTCAATACAGTAAATCCAAAGTTCCTTTCTGAAATCACTAAATATTCTGAATCTGCAAGTAGTCAGAAATTTACCGCACCGCAATATGGTGGTATTAAAGTATTAATAAATTAATCACATTTCACACATTGTAGCTAAGATTTTTCCTCATGTCATAACCACGGCGTTTAATATTTTCCTGGATACAGTTAGTAGTGCATATTGCACAACAACAGGACTGTGCATTCAATGCAGCACAACTAATTATTTTCCAATTTAATCTTTTGGTCATTATCCTCCCTTCTCCGCCTACTATTCATTCCATAAAACTTTTAACATAACGTCCCGCAGTTAATATCAGAATTTGTTCCATAACATCTCTGTATTGATTTTAACTATGTATATAATAATTCTTAATTGAAATGTTCCTATATGAAAGATTGACTTATACACGAATTTCACGTTTAAACTAAAATTTGATAGTTATTGGATCTTTTAATTTAATTTTTTAACCTTCGCAATTATAACAAGCTGAGGACAACTGCTCGTTTCAAAACATTTGTTACGTATTCACAAAATCATACAATTTACGACGAACTGTTGTAGCTTTTTTCCCTGCAGTTAATATCAGAATTTGTTCCATAACATCTCTGTATTGATTTTAACTATGTATATAATAATTCTTAATTGAAATGTTCCTATATGAAAGATTGACTTATACACGAATTGCACGTTTAAACTAAAATTTGATAGTTATTGGATCTTTTAATTATATTTTTTAACCGTCGCAAGTATAAAAAGCTGAGGACAACTGCTCTTTTTAAAAAATATATGTTATGTATTCACGAAATCATACAAATTGCGACGAACTATTATTGTAGTTTATCCCGAATCTTTTGAAATTGTGTACAGCAAAGCCATCCTCTCCTATTTTATACGTAGTTCTGTTTACAAAAGTAAGAGCTTAATTGAATTTGTTGGTAATGGAAAGGTCTCTAAAGCTGTGGTGTAGAATGATAATTGAGAGGGTTCAGTAATGACCGCAATAACAATCATAATCATATCGCATACACAATTAGCAATTAGTATTCCTGGGTTTGAAAACAATTATTTATGTAACAAAGCATACATTATGTAATATCTCTCGAAATCGTATCCATTCAACTCAAAATCTACACCAAAATGATCATTCTTGAAGAAAGAGATTCATTAAAATTCAGTGTTTGACGGTTGATGAGATGCCAATCAACTAGGTTTTAATACAAAACTCTATTTCCATTTGAAACTCGTAAATGGAGCTTTTGGTTCTTTGTACGTTTAGTGGGATGGTTATCACTATCAGATCTGTTTTCATGGAGAGGTTGTCGTAATTCTTTGGCATTTATTATTATTTCTATTCAAACAGATGTTTACTCCAAGTTTATATACCAACGGGTTTTCTCCGTTTAATATCGTTGTTGTAAATAATGAAATAGTTGGAATGAAGCGCTTTTATGTAATGATTTTGTGTTGTTCCCTGTCGAGCCAGCTTATTATTTTTATATTATAACGGTGGATGGAAAGGTATTGTCGTTCTGTCGTCGTCTCTCTGCTTCTGAAAGGTGGTTAATAGGTTTCCTCCTTAACTCAATTCATAATAATAATGAGAATCATGATCATCAGAATTTTATGTAAGGTATGGTAAAAGGTAAATATAAAGATACATCTATAACACTATAAATCTGTATCTAAAAGTTTTCTGGATCCTCTTTTCCACTGTTCATTATCTACGTATTCTCATGTCTAGTCTGGTGAAAAGGTAGGAAGAAGCAAAGTAAATATCGCCAAGTGTGTCTTAATCATCATCATTATCTACAAGAATCGTCAAGACTTTGTCAAAAACATCTTCAAATTCCCATCGTAGGCAGAAGCTACTCATACGCCAATTTTCATTTTCATTTTGTTGCTGCTAATGCACATCATATACTTTCAGGGCACAAAGATAGAATCTAATTCAACCAAGCCTAAGCTAGGCACATAGACAAGTCTCATCAATCCCAAAAACGAGAACCTTTCCTTTCCTCGTCGTTAGGCTCATCTTTTTTATTAAATCAAGAAAGACATTTCCTTTTGCTCACATCAACTCTCTAAATTTAGCTATGGAAGATATATATCTTGAAGCGCTGACTGTTATCGAATAAGCGATTTCTCAACCAGGTTTGAAATTGGCTACATAAAGTATACTTCCGTTTAGAGGAATTGAAAAGAGGGCTTCTTTTTTTTGCAAAGCCTGGACTCAATATTATGTATTAATAAAAGACATGGAAAAAGATCTAAGAGATGTCTCAGTATATAATTTTGCTAGGACGTTCAATTACTCAAGCAGACATTTGAAGGATCAATTCAAGGCATCTACGAGAAAGAATTGGTGAAAATATATTGTTTGCCTGCACATAGATTATGTTTAACGAACACTTTTCAAATCCAAATTTCTGTTTGCATTTGCTAACGAATAGATTACAAAATGGAATTTTCTGAATACTAATAAAAAGTAACTTTCCCCGCCTAAACCATTTAATATTGTGTGCAATAATGGAAAACGGCGCGCAAAGATATGACATAATTTATAACAATGCAACGCTAGAAAATGATTGCTATTCTTTTCATTTCTTAAGCTTTTATATTCCCAACTCTGCAAAGAGTGTTTTTAAAAGTTGCCATTTAAACATGAGCTTTATGTGAAAGCTTCTCCGTTTAAATTCGCTTTGTCTGACTGACGTAATTCAAGTTTTTCATAAGGAGCAGCCCAGCCGTGAAGTTAAAACCTTTTTTGTGCTTTTAAACCTGTCCTGGACAACATCAGATTTTTTATGCCACTGCATGCTCTTTATGCTATAAGATGTCTGTGAGTGTTATTCAAAAACGAATATATCTCTAGAAAAAAAGCTATTAGGTATGGTCCAAACAAGTTTGATCCAGTAAGAGAAGAGTATTATTTAACTTGCTCATCACCAAACAATTTTCCATTGGTATAAGGTACGGGTATTATTTTGATCACGTTACCGCTGATTTTCTATGTAGCTTGCAGAACTGGATGGATTAGTAAAAGCCCTCCTACCCTACTCCACACTTGATTCACTTCTTTCTTCTGTACTTACACGCCATGCATCAGCAGCAGAAGCAGTAGGAGTTGCAAAAAATAGAGGAGCAGCTTTGCTTGGCTATGTGGCTTTTCGTTTTCACTTTAAAAGGCTTGCAAAAATTCCCTTCTTCCACTACAAAGCTTTTGCTGCTGATAGCATGACCTTGCCGAGTTGTCAAGGGCTTTTGGTTTTTCGCTTATGAAAACGCTGTTTTACTTACTCCTGCTTGTTACTCCCTCTCTTCACATATTCTATTCCGTTCGTCTACGAGTAGCTCTACTACGTAAGAAAAAATAAGTGTCCAGAATTATTTTTATCTCTAGCCAACTAAACTCAACGCCGTCAAAAGCAAACAAACCCAAACAATTTCCAAACGTTTCTCCAAACCCCAGCATAAATCAAAATAAACTCTAGGCGAGAAATCGAAAAATGTTCCTATTTTCATAAACATACATGTAATAACTAGAACGTAATTCTGATTTATATTACTAAAGTAGGCAAAAGTCAGGAGGATCTGATTAAGTTTGTAATTTGATACAAATGTTAAAAATATTTTCTACATTTACACTGGAAAACTTGACCCTGAAATCTTATACCGGAGGAATTACCCAGTAATACAAGTCTAAAAGTCATATTCCCGTACTATTTGATATGGTGTTATATGTCACTGATTTTAAACTGTAGTTTTTAATCAAAAAAGATTTTATTAAGTATGAAGCATTGGTTTTCAGGCAATATCAATGCCTATAACTTCAAGTGCAGAAGGAGAGAGGAGCGCACAACTGCAGACCTCCGTCAACAACGAACGCTGCATCAGTACTGGACAGTAGTAGACCAACCAATGCACATTAAATATCATCATCCTTCTTTACCTGCCTTTACTACTCTCACAATTTCTTTTCTGTTCCATTCGGCAGCTGTATTCACGCTTATATTCAAACGCCATAACAGTTTAATCATGCAAACTATAATAAAAGAATCCATATGGTCAACTAAAACTTTTTGTAGCAATTCCACACAGGATTATTGTTGAGCCAAAGTAATCATAAACATAGACGAATCTTTTTATCCAGCATAACAGAAGAGTCCATTTTCTATCCTTACTTTTTTGCCATTTTGTTTCATACATGCAAAAACTAACCCATAAACTATAATAAGCAACCACTGTTTAAGGTCCTGTCAGCCCAGCCGCACACACACACACGCAAACCTTATTTTGGATATAGTGACAGGCTTTTATAATAATAATTCCTACTCCATCCAGGAATAAAAAATCCAATTCAATCTTATTATTATGTATGGGCATGCATGCAGCAACACAGGCAAAAGCCAACTTAACCAAGCCAAACAGGCGAACTACATAGTTTCCAGGCGAAATATCAAAGTTTATGGGCGTAAGAAGATGGTCGTGACGAAGAGTGTTTTATACATATAGAAACAGTAGTATTATGACTATTTTGCATATTAAATAGAGTGAAAAAGACTCATTTTTGCTGCGATTTTTAAAAAGGCATTGTTACTTGTTACAATATCCGCATTAACTTGTGTTTTCCTTGTATCCGTTTGCTCGACAAAAGTATTTTGTAATAGACAGGTTGTTAAAGTATGGGAAATGGCAAGTAAATTTAATATTTAGAATTTCCAAACCTGTTACGAAATTGAGATCTTGTATCATACCATATAGTGCACATGCTTACTCAATGTTGCCAATGAGAAAATTTGGATTCTTCCATTGTTACTTAATCCCTCTCCCATATTTACCAATGCATTGTCCATTGCCAAAGTATTGAACTAATCGTAATGTCAGTAAGTACTAGAGACCAACAACAGATTAGATTAAATTATCGAAAATAACTTTTTGCGTTGATGCTCACCTAAAATCTAATACAAACCTCTGACTCTTTGGTAATTTTCAGCTCTCTGAGGTTTGAAGGTTATATGTTTAGTTTGGAAGACTGTGTTTAGACGAGTATTAGGCAGTTTTAGCAAGCTTTAAGATAAAATGGTAGAGCATCGTCAACGTTCGTGCTTCAGTTCTGTAATGTTATCACCAGAATTACTGCAGCAGCAGTTCTCAGAGTAAAAGGTTATTATTGTTATGCCGAAGTTTTCTTTCTTGTTGGCTCATTGCCGAAACTTCCTTTAGTTTTTAGTTGAATTGAGAAACGGAAAGAAAGGTTCTAGCCAAATATATTTTTGTTAAAGCTGGTACGCAAAAAATCAAACAAATGTTTTGCTCAGAAAGGTTGTTTCAATAGATTAGCGAAAAATTCATAAACAGTAATGCAGGGACGATTCCGGCATTATCAATGACAGACTTGATTTTATACAGAGGAAAAAAGGCTTGTAAACAAAACGATTCAATAATTAATAGTAGTTTATAAAGGGCACATCATCAAGTTTATCATTTTGAAATATGTAGTTCAATTAGCTTTTTTAATAATTCAAAAGTATATAGAGGGCAAAACTTGTGTGGTGACGCACGTTTTCGGAGGAATTTGTCTAACTAATACTTGAGTGCTCTCAATACATAATTGTCATGCGGTTTCAAAAAATATTTTTATCTTGTTTGTATTTGCCAAATACATACCTACCTCATTAATATAATTATTTTTATTAGACAATATCTTTGTCCTTTATTTAATGTTTGTTTAACGGAATGCGAGATATAAAAGGATTTCAACTTTGTACAGTAAATCAAAGAATAGTCAATTTTAGGTATTCAAATCCACTTTATACAAAATATACCAGACATTATGGTCAAGTTACGTGATTTTTTGTTGATTTCCTCATTCCCGAGTATTATCGTATTAAATGAAGTTAAAATACGCCATGACATATTGTACATATAGGTGGCTAGCTAAATTTTCCTCTAAAAACTATTGGTGTGCGTTTTCCTCAACATTTCACATTCAATTTTATTTAATGTTGTATAAGTTTAATTTATGTAAACGTAGATGGGTCACAACAATCAAAAATATTATTTTCCTCATTGACCTTTACACCAAATGTGACTTTCCGTCTCGTTTTTGTTAAAAGAAAGTATCATTCAAAAACAGACTTGGTTTAATTAAATAATAGATAACAAACTGTAACTGTTTATTTTTATCTATTAATTAAATAAACAAATGTGCCCTTTTCCAGTTTAAAAATTGGCGTACTCTTTAAATCTCAAAATCCATGTACAATAATATATAAGCAAGTCATACTCATATTTTAGTCATGGAAAAACTGGGAAAATGTAAATATTTCAAAGTAGGGAAAACTGGTGCATCAACTTTTGATTTTGTTTTTACATACTAGCAAGAACAGGTACTAAAGTATAATTTAAACGGTATAAGAGAGCTAAGCATTACATACAAATAAATTAACCAGCTCAACACGTTTATTGTAACACCAGTAAGGGAACCTATCTTTAGCAATGCCATATATAAAAACAATATTTTGAAAAGGACAGGATTTCTTTTATGTAATCAAAGATTTGACAGCTGCATTTTGCCAATATAAACATTTTAAGAAAATTGAATATGTATAGAAGGTTTAGCAAAATAGCCAAATGGGTTTATCTCAACTATGAAAACAAAGTCTTTATATAAAGCTTCATTGAAAAGTCTCGTTATTTTTAATGAATAAAAGGACGAGTCCAACATTTCCAATCAATTCAATATATACGTGCACTTATTACTTATTCTCCTTTTTTGGAAATTGCTACACACACCAAATTTTGAAACTGGTCTTGCAATCCAGCTATGAAGTTAAAATACTAGTGTAACTAGAATTTTCTCTAGTTGTGTTGCAGTTGTTTTTGCACCTGTCAGCAGTCAACAATTTAAACCCCAATTTAATGAAATATTGATTTGATTACTTGATTTATTGTAAGGAAAACTCAGATTCACACATAGCGCAAATGTAATACAAATGTTATACAATTGAAGATAATGTGTGTACAAAATTTAGCTAAATATACAGATGTCATCTATTCTACTTACAATTGACAGGGTGAGCCAGAAGGAAAAATAGCGTGCATTTAATAGCAAACGGCTATTTATTTGCAAATATGTGAAGACATTTTTATTAGATTTAAAGTTTATTTTCGATTTCTCTTCCAACCTATAGTAAAGTTTCACTTTCATAATTTTCAAATATTTACTATTTCATAAAATTGATATTATGCGATATTATCTCTTGAAATTTTTTTTGGTCATGGCCGCAACGGTTTTCTTCATGAAAAGATTTAAAGTTTTTTAAAAAATTGCAGATGGGTTTAAAATATAAAATCACATGATATTGAATTAAAATTGTATTTATTGCTAGCCAATTGCCGTGATAATCAAAACGCGGAAAAATCGTGAGAATCAGCTACGAGTAGTCATTTTTTCAAACACTTTGTACTAACTTGGCTTGGACAACTAAATTCAGATTAAAATCTTTTTGCTTTAAATTGAGTTTTATTGGTAAGCAATCAGTAAACCAGAATTACGTACATACACATTTGAAAATAATGCAACTTGCATCATTGGTGGAAGCAATGGAAAGCCTACAATGAACCATCATGTGTCCTAAAATGTAAAATTGCATAAAAATACAAATTTGCAGAGTCAAATGTTTTCGCAGACAGTTTTAATGCCTAAGTAATTGCTATTCTATAACTAAATTATTCTTCAGATGCAACTCATTTTTCTAAATTGCTCCTTGATTTCCCATCGGCTAAATACTTAATGCGTTGCAAATAATACAAAAAGTCGAATTCAATTTATTAACTTTATAACCAGAGAAAGACGGAAGTCAGCAATTGAAAAAATTGTACATCAATTTGGTTTACGTTAGTGTTACATAAGGTTAATACAAAAGTAGATGCATAAGCAAAAAATGAGAAACTGCTATTTTGTTCCATAAATTAATGCATATAAAGTCTTATGACATGAAATAATATGTCAAGAGGAAACCTAACAATGCTTAAGTAAAAACTTCTAAAGTAAGACGTACCGAATCGGCTTAACACAATTTTGCAACTTTAATTATAATAAAAATATAATATTCACAAATACGATACCATTCTCTCGTATTACCAATATTTATGCTATATTATGTAAATATGCAAAGGTAAGCCTTAAAGTTTGCCTAAGAATATTTTTTACAAATTTAATAAAGGAGTATTTTCTCTGACAATAATGTCGTAATGACAGGAAGCAGTTTTACGATACTTAGCCTTCCTATCCGCAGAAATTACTTTCTCTTACTCGCGTACACAACAAAGTTGCGTTTATATACTACGTGCATAAGTGATAATATTGTATATTAATGCAGTATCATCTTCTGCTGCACCTTTCTCTCCTTTCTCTCCTTTTTATCTGTCCAAGCTTAAAAATAATAAGCTTAAAAAAGTTTTTTCTCCATTTTTCTGTTTATTGCTCTTGATAGTTTTAGTAGGACACAATGTCGTTGTAGAAGCCTTAAAACAGTCGCATTATTGATTACATTTTTTGTGTATCCTTTCTTTTTGCCTTTTACATTTATATTTTTTCAAAGGAAAAAGTTATACAATACATCTGCAAAGCACAAAAATGTAGGTTTTCCCCGAAGTTTGTTGGGAACGTGAACAGATGAAAAAGTTTTTCCATTGGTTTTAGCATTGTTAATACCTTTCTCTAGCTTTCATTCCGTCTTTTCATCTCTTTCCATCCATCCACCTTTAATAATAAAAGATTATAATGAGGCCTACAGAGAGAAAGTCGAAAAAGACAAGGCAGCTTAAATAAAGTGCACTGAGAATAATGAAAAATAAATCTACAAAAGAAAGTGAAAAAGGCGGATTCTAAATATAGAAGATACACGTAGTATTTACTTGAATCCCTTGTGTAATGTAGACATAATGGTATAAAACAAGGCAAAGGTTACTCTGAAATCCGGAAAAATATATACTTTCAGTGCTGCTTCATTATCTCCTTTAAATGTACTTCTTAGTGTTTACTCCAATGTTGAAGAAACTAACTAATAATAGCACAAGTTTAGAACTTTGTGAGTTTTAGCTAGAGTTGTGATAGAGGTAGTTCAATTTTTTTAAAAAACATTCCTAAACTTTGTGCATTTAACAATTCTTTTGCACCCAAGTCTTTCCCTGTACCCAAAGCTGGTTAAAATATTGTTACTCAGGTGGTGTTTGTTAACCGTCACAAGAGTCTCCAATAACTTGCAAATATAAATATCATATGACACTCATTTGGCTACGATTTTAAACAAAAGGTTAGTCTGTCACACAAGAGGAAACAATTTAAATGTCTTCATTTTTAGGAACATGACCAGTTTACTTTTTGCATACCACATTATTATTTTCCTTATCATTATCACGCTTGGATGTTTGTTGTGGTTTTATTTCCAAACAGAAACATTTTGGTTTCTGTTTAACTATTAAAATAATGAAAATGGGAAAGCCACATACACTCTCACAGCCAAGATAGAAACCCACAAATGCAGTTCATGCTTATTATGGCGATTCTCTTTTATCATTAGATCGATAGTGTGAAACAAAAATGCTCTGTTATACCACTTACTTGAGAGAATGATCAGAAGTGATATGGTTCGGCATGACACGTAATAAATAGCATAATATTTAAGTTTATGAGAATGAAGCTACACTAAATGATTGTTATATAGTTTTAAGCATTTTCCTTTTAATCATTGCGATTTATGATAAGAATGATGAATAGAATTTCATAACGGATTAGGTATATATGATATGCATTCATGGTAGAGCGCGTTAGCTCAAAATTTAATCACATTTACGATCAATACAAAGTATTTACGAGAAATGTTTTATAGTGAATATTGAGGCAAGCTCTTGCAAAGTTATATAGACGCCCACTACAAAGTTCCATGGTAGGTGGCCAATGAAGTCATCAGATTGTTTCTTTAATGATTCATAAATGCTTGGTACAGCTGGCATATGCTGGACAATTGATAAGTTTATTTCGTATTGATTTGATTTTGCCAACTTCTTGAGGTATATACGTATTATAAATACTCAGATATAAACATATGTAATTCTATTTAGCTGCTGTTATTATTATTAAAAACTGGAATCCGGGGCCTTCGATAATAATAAAATGTTTCATCTTCCTGGAATTTGTCACAGTATTTACAGCTGTATCAAGATGACATAAAGTCGATTGCAAATTTTGAAAATGACTCTTTTCCAGTACAAGTTTTGAACAC
>JAHZNK010000167.1:0-13593 GCA_027744615.1 Lepidocyrtus cf. nigrosetosus NNG-2020 | reverse complement strand
ATGTGTGCTATCTGATATAACTAAGAACATTTAATAATGTTGTACAATTTTTTAAAATCGAGTGCTTTGTGCTTGGCTTTATTTGAAACATGAATTTGTGTAAGTAATGTAAGTTAAAATTTGAGGAGTTCGTCAAGAATAAACGCAAGGAAGAAAATATACATTTGAGTCATTCAGTTTTTCTCTTATAATGGAATTCCAGCTTTTCTAAAATTCATTTTTGTCGTATTGAGGGGGCAGGCTGTTTCATGATTTTTTATGCCATATCATATCTATTGTGATTGTTAACAATAAAAACTGCACGCAAATAAAATGCATCATATACATCGTATGAACAAAATTTTGGATTAAAACAAGAAATTTTTTATATATGTATCCCTCACATCATCACTCAAACTAAGGCAATCTGATTTTTATCAGAATGCTGGCAAATTCTCTATTCAGATTATTTCTAAACTGTCAACCAATATACAGAAATATGCAATTCTCTCTCGTTTTAAAAAATGTTGCAATGTTTAGTATCATTGGATTAAAATTAGACTAGAGGTAGATCATCATTCCCTTTGTCCTTTGATCTCATCATTTAAGCATTTTGTCGAAAAGAATCAGAAAGCAGGTTTTTATTCTTCCCGGAGGGCATGAAACACTACTCCATACTGTAAAAAACAACTCTACTATACTATTGTAGTTTTACATTCAATTTTGTAATATATTAAGTATATATACACTCGTTAAATATAATATTATCTACTACCATGAAATTGCGTGCATGTGAGCATCCTCTTGTTCAAAATAGAACTCCAGTAGCTTTTTTTATAAAAATGATCAAAAAAGCAAGTAAACCCTTTTTAGTAAATCCTGAATGAAGCTCTCCAACAATGTGAATGGTGTGTAACTATTGATGCTGGACCGTTGGATATTCAACAGCAAACTGCCTTCTCGGTTTTTACTTCTCATTATTGCATATTATATGTACATACCTATGGCCATGCTTGTTGCGCAACTTTATGTAAAAGCAACTGCTCTTTCTATAACAATTGAAACATTTTACTTGCAAAAGGGTCAACCTGAAAATGAAGAGTTAACGACGACGGCAGGTATTTTATGTGTAGGCAGTTTTGGTCTGCATCGAAACTCTACATTTTATATGCGATGAAAACATGTTTATCTAGTAAAGCTATCGAAATGTAATGATGTTGCGTAAGAATATTTTTAAGAAGGGGCCAGTAACAATTCACCTTACTATGAAACAGGTATTGAAACGAAAGAAAAAGCAGGAGAGAGAAGATGAACGCTTAAAAAGGAAAGGAACGATGTTGACTGTGTGGCTGACTATAGAGAACACGGTTGCTTAGTTTTTAAAGAAGAGGAGCCGTTCCTCGATAAACTATCCATCCTTTATTTTCAGTGTTGATTCTGCCGTTGTAGCGGACAGAAATAAGGAAGAGAAGGGGTGAGAAGAGAAGAGAAAGGGTTTGTTTGCAGTGTGAGAAAACACTTTTTTGCTCATCTCATGATTACATAGACAGTTTGTAAATAAGTTTCAAACGGAACGTTGTTGCATTGTTACTACTTCTGCTCTTCCTGACAATTGATTTCGCAGTGAAAAGATAAACGACGACGCTGCTACTTACAACTGAAAGCAGTAACAATCTGCGCTTATTACTACGCTGCATTCTTTTGATATTCCAAAAACGATACATCAAGGTCAATGAGCTCAACCAAAGAAAATGAAGAGAAGAGAAAGGGTTTGTTTGCCGTGTGAGAAAACACTTTTTTGCTCATCTCATGATTACATAGACAGTTTGTAAATAAGTTTCAAACGGAACGCTGTTGCATTGTTACTACTACTCCTGCTCTTCCTGACAGTTGATTTCGCAGTGAAAAGATAAACGACGACGCTGCTGCTTACAACTGAAAGCAGTAACAATCTGCGCTTATTACTACGCTGCATTCTTTTGATATTCCAAAAACGATACATCAAGGTCAATGAGCTCAACCGAAGAAAAACTTAAAAAGTCCGTCATCGTAGCTGCGTTTTTAATAATTCTATAAGAATTTGAAAAGTTAAATCAATTGAAAAGTATTCAGTTAAATAACAAAGAATCATATTAGTTGGGATATATTATTCTATTGTGAAATGACTTGTCAAAACTATGTCCGGCAGTAGAAAAAACAAATTTAGTTTGCAATTTTATGAGAGGAAATAAGACGCCACCCCAAAGGTATTCAGAAAGGGTTGTGTTGAAATTATGAGGAAGATGATTTCATATTCATTTTCTTGAGAACGTGAATGTGTAAAAACGATACATCAAGGTCAATGAGCTCAACCAAAGAAAAACTTAAAAAGTCCATCATCGTAGCTGCGTTTTTAATAATTCTATAAGAATTTGAAAAGTTAAATCAGTTGAAAAGTATTCAGTTAAATAACATTAGTTGGGATATATTATTCTATTGTTAATTGACTTGTCAAAACTATGTCCGGCAGTAGAAAAAACAAATTTAGTTTGCAATTTTATATGAGAGGAAATAAGACGCCACCCCAAAGGTATTCAGAAAGGGTTGTGTTGAAATTATGAGGAAGATGATTTCATATTCATTTTCTTGAGAACGTGAATGTGCAAAGTGCAAGAACTAACTTTCCTAGAGAAGAAAGGAAGTGAAGGAGTTACAGAAGAGGAATGCAAAAAGCTCAATAGACTCGAGTATGAAGAAGTGAAGCTTGTGTTAGTAAATGTGCCGGATGTCTTGAGAAATATCTAAATGAAGTCTCCGTAAAGAGTTGTTGTGCCGGGGAAACCTTAATTTTGAGAAAAGTCTTTAAAATGAAATGACATGTAACCTTTCACTCTATACTGGAAAATTTGATCAACAAAGCTTTTAAAAGATTTTACAAAAACTGCTTCAAAGCAGTTCAAGTTAGAATGGAATTTCATCCCCCCATTTCTGAGAATGATTACTTAAAGGCAAAACGGTAGAGAAGAGATGGAGAAGACTAAAATGGCTTCCTGCAGCGGCAGCTTTGTTCACTTTATGTCACTTATGATACTCATCATAGCAACTTTTGCCAAAAGTAAGTCATTTACGGATTGTAATTGAATTTTTTCCTTTAATTACTGCAGATTGATGTTGAATAATGAAATTAGCTGTTGAAACAAAAGCTAGTCTAAACCCTTCCATCCATTAATCAATTCACTTTGAAAAATACTTGGTATGTTTTAAAACTGGCAGTGCAGTGGCAGCTCGTCTTACTTTGTATATTTAAAACAGTTCATTAAATGAAGTACTTTGGTACTTTATACGTTTTCTTTGAAATTGATGCTATATGTTTACCGTTACAGGTATTAAATTTTGCAAGCAAGTAATTAAAATAAAAATGTTTATGCTTCATAAAATTTGACATAAAAACTTTAGCGAATTATACGAATGAACGAGATTTTTGTAGTATTACTTTCGAGTTGCGTACGTACACCATTTACCGAGGCTTTACCTACAGCTTAGCCAACCGAAAATAGTTTTCAAAAAAGTTTAAACCTCGTAGCATTATGTTTTGTTGGTTGTTTTCTTGTAAGGCGAATTACAAACTGCATTGAAGATGTATTTGATTCAAATGCAAGATTCATATAAAGCAATTCTAAAGTTTTATATTGGAGGATATTTGGATTATTGGATAATATAATATTATGTTTGGAGTATTAATATATTTCGGCAAAAATTTATTATGCATAAAGTTTTGAGTTCGGGGCTGGATTAAATATTGCGTTGTAAATAAATAGACGACCTGTCATGTTGACTCATTGATCACGAAACAACGTTTATGCATGCGTATTTAGGTTTCTACGTTTTCTGAATTTCGCTGACTCACCTTCCTGGGTCATCAATTTTTGCTGATTTATTTTGTCATTCTTGCCTTTCCACTCAACATTTTGAAAGAAAGACTAACTTTAATACTACTACCCTCTACGACTATACTAATTGATAAAGTGACTACAACTGTGCGCCTATACACTTCACCGTTCGATTCTCAAGCCAGACTTTTGACATTCATTTCTTGCTATTATCAAATGAGAAATGATATAAATTTTTCAGCGATTGTAAGCCACTATGACCCCTGTTTCCGGAGAAAAATAAATGAAATTTCTTACCAAAGAATATTATTTGCATCTTCGTCTTTGCCTTTCTAAACATAAAAATATTTCATTTTCATTTTAATTCTTGCTGTACTAGAAATAGTGAAACTCAAATTTAAGCCGATCCAGAAATGCATTTTTAAAAAGTGTTTGTTTTCTTTTTAAATAAAATGTTTATAAAATATGCAGAGTATCCGTTTGCTTTCACTGGTAGAAACACGGTATACTTAGAATCGCAGAAAGTTCATAAAATTACCTGCTTTTAAGCTTCAATGCGACACGCGGCAAGCACATCGTTCGTTATCATTATTATCACAAACTGTCTACTTAAAATCCCATAACTAGTGGGTTTACAGCTACATAAATNTAGAATCGCAGAAAGTTCATAAAATTACCTGCTTTTAAGCTTCAATGCGACACGCGGCAAGCACATCGTTCGTTATCATTATTATCACAAACTGTCTACTTAAAATCCCATAACTAGTGGGTTTACAGCTACATAAATATACTCTCCTTGGTTTGCTGACGTTTCCGTGTGCACGCAATAAATCTAACAAAAACAACCACATCGGCAATAGTCATAGTCGCGATGAAGTAGCCTTTACCACTTTCTCCTCCAATGCTACTTTAAGAACAGTATTTTTGCGCTTTTTATTTAGAAAAAAGAAAGCAAGACTACGTGTCCACGAAGAGGAAGCAACAAAAATGGACATGCACTTCAGTTAGACGAAGGCTTTGTTAGTTTTTTAGAAAACAAACTGAACTAACTCGATTGTATACGTACTAGTAGTAGTGGACATTATTACTATTCCACTGTGAAGTGGAACACAATTAATAGCTTTATAACACTTTCTTTGCCTTTTTGCCATGTCACTTGCTGCCGGTGTTGTTGTTATTTTTGTTGATGATGATTTGGAAAGGAAGGATTTCTTTCCTCCTTGTCGATTTCTTATGAACACACTGCACGTGTAGCTTTTTACATCAAAACCACTGGCTATATTTTTTCATATCATCGATTTACGATCAGAAAGGGTTTCAAGCATGGCAGCTTTTCTTTGTGTACACAATGGACGCTGTAGTTTGTGAACATTTAAAATGCAACTTTACTAAACGACAACTTAAGAAAGGGGAAAGTATTTCAGTCAGAACGGACAATATCCCAAATGTGGACAGCATATTAAATTATGAAACTGGGAAGGCTTAACCAGTAATTTATGCATCTTGTAAAGTATTGATGTATGTAATTATTAACAGAAAATTTTACGTGTACCACTAATAAAGAAGTTTAAATACTTTTTTAGTCTTTTAATAATAGGTAGGGCAGATACGTTTTAAATTTTTGTACCGGATGTAAACATGTTTATTTTCTTAAAATATTTCGTGTTAGTTTCTATCCTTCACAAGAAAGTTAGAGGGAAAACGTAACTAAAGTTGACATTGCAAGGTTAATTCTGAACTCTATGGACATAATGCATTTTAGTTTGCTTTGCTATGAATGCTGACGTGAAAGAAACTCTTTGTGTAGATTGTAAGGAATCATGAAATGTAATTAATGACTCCACTACTGACGCCGAAAATGGCTTATAATCAAATCTGAAATTAGTTTTCTCGACGGATATTAAATTGCGGTTTAAAACCTTATGCTTTCCTGTACAAAACAAGATTTTCATGACATTCATGTGACATTGAAAATTTTAAATTACCTTTTGGATCCGAAAATGAAAATTAGCTAGCTACTGGCTACATACTAGCTGTTGATTTTATTGATGGCTAAACAAGTAAATACATATATATATATATATACGAAGTATACTTTGTATGTTTGATTGTGAAGGATTGTGACAGGCCAACAAATTTCAGTTTTTTTTCAAATGCAATAAAATTGACTTGTCCGCGAAGCGTGTTCATGTACAGAAAGGAGAAAATTAAATAAAGCTTCAATCTAATCAAATGAATTGAAATAAATATTTCTTCAGGCTAAACTTCTGTTCAGACTACACAAGAAATATCAAAAGTAACAATACGAAAGATTTTGAATAATTGATTTTTATATCCTTATAGATGCGCTTGCCATTGATGACTTTCACGAATCCACTGCTAAAAATTCCCTTACAATCGTCCCTCCTTCCCGAAACGGAATCTTTCAGAGAGCATTAGGAAAGTCCAGCATTTTCACATGTTACGCAAATGTGGAAGTCCCAGGTATACCTTAATTTCAAATCATTCATTCCCAAATTTAATATATACACATTGAAAAACATTCTGAAACATTTTGTTTCGTGTTATTTATTTAGAAAGACTGACAGATTTCCAATTTTTTTGGCCGGACGGTAGAATGATAGAGCCAAGCGATCCACGAGTTGAAATAATGAAAGATCAGCCAAGTTCCTTAACTTTGCTCTTTAGTTCTTTACAACAGGAGGATCTTGGTAAGCTGACTGATTTAAAAATTCCTGCAACTATACGATTCAACAGTATTTTATAGAATGACATGACATATTTTTATATAAATAGGCACCTATAAATGCTCAGCAAAATATGTTAATAGCCAACAATTGGAAACGCAATTCCAAATTCGAGCATTTATTCCGATTACATTTGAAGACGCACCTGAAAATCAGTATGCTGTTAAGGGTGAAGATTACAAAGTTAAATGTCGTGTCAAGGCTGATCCTCCACCGCAATTGGACTTTAAGAAAGATCATCGCATGATTATCAATAATGGTATAACATTACGAATATAGTCGGACAAAAAATACTTAATGTGCAAGAGTGATATCCTTAAACCGATTATTTATTCTTGCAGACCACTACCTGGTAGACAAAGATGGAGTGGTAATACGTGGTGTGACGGAAGCTGATGAAGGTAACGAAAAATAACAATATTGCTCATGTTTCATTGTGTATAGAATTATGGAGTTGAATTTTTTACTTATCGTTTCAATTTACTTACTTTAGGTGTGTACACGTGCCGCGTCAGAGTAATCTCAATGGGGATTATTGAGGAAAAACATATCCAACTAGCGGTATGGACAACTAAAACTTTCTCTAGCTCTTTCTTCTCTATGTGTCTTTTATTTACTTAATGGTTGGTTAGGATGAAAGCGTCTTAATACCACAACTTTACTCTACTTTCACTTTAATTGCAAACTTTGTAGTGAAAATTTTGTGGTTTTGTGCTAGCTGAAACATCATGGTTGATTTCACATCTTGCTAAGGTTGTTATTGCTTTTTTTAGGTTCATGAACATCCTCAAATCACATCCTTACCGGAAGTTGTTGAAGGTGTAGAAACCGAGAGTGTTTTTCTGAGATGCGGAGCTACTGGAAAGCCACCTCCAGAGTACGAATGGGTTAATCATCGTAAACAAGATTTAAGTGTTTTGGAGAGACATGCTGTGGACAAGTTCGTAGATACATTTTGAATTGCTTTTAAATCTAAAGAAAGTCTAGTTTAGAGAAAGCAGTTTATGAATTTATGGCTTATTTTGTAGATATAAAGGAACTCTGCAAATTGATGGGGTAAAAAGAGAGGATGGTGGAGAGTACACATGCACTGCTAAAAATACTGCTGGCTTTGTTACAATGAAATCCAACCTGGTCGTGATTTCTAAACCTGTTATACAAGAATTCAAAAACGTAACAACACAAGTAAATGGCAACACAGAAATTTACTGTCGGGCTTCTGGTGATCCAGCGCCGGATATTATGTTCCACAAGGATAGTCACATGTATCCGTTTGATGTTGGTCCTGATCAATACGATCCCAGAATATTTATGGATGTGCGTAAGGATCCTGATGCAGGGATTAGCATAGGGACTCTCAAGATAACTGACGTAATGAGACATGATGACGGTACGTAGTAAACAGCTCAACATTTTTTAGTATTAGTTTAATGTGGAAAGAAAAATAACTAATTCGTATTTATCCTACAGGTTTGTACAATTGCATAGCTTACAATAAAAGAATAAACAGCTCAGAATGGGGCCATATTACCGTTGAATTTCCCCCAACTTTTGCAAATACTCCAGTTCGTGAGGTATGGTCGTGGGAGGGACGTCCGGTTAACGTAACATGCTTAGCAGAAGCCATACCCAACGCAACAATAAACTGTAATCAAACTTAAGACTTTCTACACAGAATAGGTTATTCGAAAATGTAAACATTTTAAGTTTGCTTGGGTCTATTGTAGGGTTTATTGTTGGGGCTTATGAAACTCCTGTGGACTGGAATACTCCAAACATTCGACAGGTCGGATTTGAATCTATGTCTTCTCTTGAAATCCGTCCTATCGATCGTTATCTCTACGGTTTTTACAAATGCGTCGGAACAAACAAATTGGGAGTTTCAGAACACTTGGTTCAGCTGAGGGAGGCAAGACGACCAGGCCCCATCTTGGAAGCAATTGTATACGAAAGGACAGCGACTAGTTTAGCCTACAGAATAATTGGGCCTATTGACGATGGAGGGCTTCCCGTTATATCATTTGTCGCACAGGTACCGTGTTAGCTTCCAATGTATTTCTTTGCAACAATAGGTCCATAGATTAATTATTCATTTATTTTTGTCCGCAGTACAAGGAAGACAGGGCTCCTTGGGAAGAACACCAAGTGAAATCCTGGCCTGTTGATCAGCATGAATTTATAATTGATGGGTAAATGTTTTTAACATACGTACACATTCAACGATTCTCCAAAATGTTTGCTGTTTATAACAAGATTTTTTTGTTTAAATTTTAATTTTATCGTAGATTGGAGCCTATGAGAACATATTACATCAGGTTCGTACAATAGTATACATGCATGCTGTTACTAACGACATAGTGAAATCGATGAATCATGAATACCTATGTGTGTTCGCTCGTAATTGAAAACTAAAAATAATTATTAATTTTCATAGATTCGCCGCAGAAAATGAAGTTGGACTAGGTTATTGGGCCCATGAGAGAGTAGAAACGACACCAAGACGATCTATCCCTGAACCACCTGTACGAGTTTAGTTCATTAATATCTTGATTGGACTATTAAATATTTTTTTAAATAATCATGTAATAAGCTAAAATTGAACACTCCTCTAATTACAGATAATTTTGAATGAAGTTGGAGGATTTCATGGAATTGCTATTACTGCATATCCAGACAGATTTGAATTAATTTGGAGGGTGCCTCAAGACAACGGTGAGAGAATTGAAGCATTCGAGATCTCTTATATGGCTGTTAGCAATCGAACTTACCAGAGAGGAACGTTCATGGATTATGAATGGGATCAAATTGGGCAAAAATTGGAAGTGGAAAAGCCCCTAGGAGAACCCAGATATTTGATAAAAAATCTAGCCGCAGATACATTCTACAGGGTTGAAATTAGAGCAAGAAACATTATAGGGAGCAGTGAGCCTGCCATGATGATTTTCAGAACCGCATCAACTCCTCCAGGATCAGGTAAAACCTGAGAATCTGTTTTTTTTCTTCATAACTTTCAAAATTAAACCAATCAAATTACTTTTCTTATAGATCCATTCAGACCATCACTTCGTGCCTCTTCCATGTACAATTCATTCAACGCTGCAGCTCCTTCAAAACCGTTTGCAACCACTTCTCTATTACTTATGACTTTTTCAATTTTAATTTTGTTTTTGAACTGGTAACAATTTAATATTGCAGTGAATTAGCTATAAATTAATGTTAGGCCGAGCCGGATCCGGTACTTATTTTGTTGCAATTTATACATTTGTGAGGTGTTTTGTGTTCTCATGTAAAAGGTGTTCGTGTTCATTCAAATTCACAAAGTTTGTGAGCTTACGTATTTTGGGCCAAGCTACTATTTCGTTCATTTCTTATACCAGTCAACAATTTAGAAATTAGCTTTTCTAACGCCAGGATAACCAAATCGCCAATCACGGTGGATTTTTTCTTCCACTGCACTTCAGCTTTACTTTAGTCAATTAGGGATACTTTTATCAAAAACAATTTAGCATCACACGTAAAACTAGGTTAAGATAGCGGAAATAGTAAAACAGTCAAGCATTTAACACATTATATTATAAAATAATGATTTTTGACATTTTATAAAAGTTGTTCTAAGTTCAAATGCTTACGTTGGTGTAATTGTGAATTACTTTGTGATAAAATGTAATAATTAATTGCATTACAGATTTGTTGGTACCTTTTTCATCTCGTTTTCAATTTTCAATAATGTATAATTACGTTCGACGAGTAAAATGTATTGTTGTATGAAACAATTTTATTAGATATCTAATTTTTCAACCAGTAATGTGTCAATATAAAGCATTTGCATTGCATTTCTTTTGTGCAAAAATCTGCTTTTCGCATTTGCTTGCGCTCATGATGAAGCTCAATTATAAACTTATTGTGGATTTTTTCAATTTTCATTTTCTCAAGATTAGTTTTACATCTACATATCATGCAAGGCAAAGGTGAAGCAAAAGTTTAAGAAAACAAAGTCACTCAAACAAAAATTAGACAATACTTCTACCCAACTATGCGCTTATCATATTAATACTAATTAAAATGCTTAATCTGAGCAAATTATTCTGCTTAATTTTAATCGATTTATTAGTTTTTATTAACCTTTTAACGAATGTAGTCGGAATTACATATTTACGAATCATTTACGTGTGATCCGCAACGTAATAACTTATCTGTTTTAAACAAGGACCAACTAAATATTTTAATTATACATAACCATTTTTACTTCCCCAAGTAAACTGGAGATTTACTTGCTGTCACCAGAATTATCTTTGCTGTCGCTCTTATCTTCATCCGATTTATTGGAATCATTAGTTGGCTGCGCAGTAACTTCCTTGAAGCGTTCCATATTTCCAACGCCTCCCATTGTCCTTCTGGTCCCAGAGAAACTGTGCTGAGAAGGTCGACGTGGGGCCGACCTGCCTTGGCCAGAACCTGGAGCTTCCCAAACATGTGGTATTTGAAGCTGTACTTCTCCAGTATTTTGATGAGCAAGAGGATGTGGCTGGAGGTATCCTGAAGAGTCCTCGTTGGGATACACTTGCTGTGGCATTCCATACTGAAACTGTTCTTGAAACATTTGGTTTGGAGACACAAGATTATTAACAGGCGCTGGCGGAGGAGGATACCAATAGTAGTACCCGGTTTGTTGATGCTGCCAGTTATTATTATAAGCCGGCAACTGATTCCCATTGTCAAAATGCACTGGAGCAGGCCCGTATCCTTGTGGTTGTTGTGGGGCATGATGATGTTCCGTACCATAAGGCACACTCTGTGGTGGTAGGTCAAATGCATGGGCTCTACCATTTCCATTACCGTCTTGTTCCTTGCCCCAACTGCATTTAACTCGGTATCCGTTTATAATTGATTCATGTACTGCAATGATGGCGTTGGCAGCAGATTCTTTCGTAGCAAATTTGACAAAGGCAAATCCCTTGTCGTTGTGAATTCGCACTTGATCTATAATTCCAAAACGATTGAATATGTCTCTCATCAAACCCTCTGTTAATCCAACTTCAATGCGTCCACAGTACACAGTTCGATTGGATGGAGATGATTGATTAAACACATCAGTAAATAGTAGACGCGATTGCGGTTTCCGATAAATTTTATCCCTTCCATGATCTTCTTCTGTCAACGTTTTGGCTGCCCAATTTGTCTTTATGCTTCGAGTTCCTAGCCAAACTCCGTTCATGGATTCAATCGCACGCTGAGCATCCCTGTGTCTGGTGAAAGAGATAAATCCGTATCCTTTGGATTTGAAAGTGTACGTATCCTTAACAATCCAACAGTTTACGATTTCACCAAATTGTTCAAATTCTCTTTTCAACTCATCTTGCGCTCAAACCTTCCGGCAGGTCCCCCACAAATATCTGAAATCCCCCTGCTTGGAATTTGGGGTTGGAATAGTGAGAAGCTGGCGACTTAGTTGTTGCCCAATTGAATTTCAACTTCTTGTCATAACATTGTCTCTCGTTCATAGAAGAAAGCACGGAAAGGGCTGCAGCATGGTCATGAAACTCTACAAAAGCATACAGGCTCTCTCCACTTTGCTCATTGCGAAATTTTCAACTTTTAACGGGATGCATATTGTTGAAAAGACTGAAGAGGAAGACATCAGTAACAGCTTTGTCCAAATTTCCTACATACAAAGTACAAGGCAACTCCTTCGGTGGATCTTCTTCAGGAACGGTAACCACTGCAGTAGTCTCATCAACAGCATCAGCTGAGTTTTCTTTGTCGCTGCTCATTTTGAAGACTTCTGCAATATTTAAAACACAAATTTCATTACTTTCTAAAAATATTACAGGTATCTCTTTAGTTTAAACCCGAACCTAAATCAATTTCAAACCAAAAAACTTTTCACTATCTACAAAAATTAAAAAATATTATGAATTATTGTCTTTGGCTTACCTTATCAACAAACTGTAGGAATTTTAAATAATTCTTGTTGAACTTCTTCTCAACAACCAAAAAAATACTTTGGAATGAATAATCAATTTGGTTTAATCAGCAACACCTTCACTCCTGAAAAACAACAAAAATTTAATGATTTACAATGCTAACAACACAGTTAAGTCACGCTACCCTTTTACTAAAGTCCGTACCGTACCGTTGTATCAAAATTTTAACCGAAATTAAATTTTTGTTTCTTATACTCAATTTATTGCGCAGCACTTCAAAAAATAGTGACTTGACTAGTCCCACTCTTGCATCTCTTCAAATTTCCTCAAAATGTTTTGTTTAAACTTGAATTAAACAAATTTCAATTTTATATGAATGACGCTAAAGTTTGAAGTTGGGAAAGTTTAATGAACCATTCCAAGTAAAGTGGATCGAGTCCATTGCCTTTGATTACAACGAAGCTCTTTTAGATGAACCTTAAAATATTAAAAGCCTTCGGTCATCAGCCGTATTCTTTGCATAATAAAAGTTTACCTTGTTCATTGACCGCAACAACCCGTAATCTTGATTTAAATAGATTAATCTAATGGTAAACTATTAAATAATTAATAGTATGGATGACTAGTTTAGATTATTTGGTTTCCCATTCCAGCACTCCCGCTCACCAGCAATAACCAATCCCGGCTGTGGCGAACAAGGAAACTTGCTGAATCAGAAAGTTTTTTATTCAAGTGAGATAATGCTAATAATTTGTAAAGATTTTACTTGGGAGGCTTCTTGTAAATATCATCCGCATCTGTTAAGCAGTTAGATATGCAAATAAGCTGGAAGAATTTCTGATAGAGGTATTTCTATTACCTCTATTGAATTTCTATATTAGTTTAAATGCGAATCAATGCCATCACAAAACATGCGTTAGATCGTATGATGTCCTTAGAAAACAAATTTTATGATTTCCTAATGCTTTATCTATTCGCCATTCATTTGCAATAACTTGCTCGAGACTTGACTGCTCTGCAATTATCCTCCTCAGATATATATTGCTTTATGCAAAACTCGGTCTTATCTGTCTG